>LKNJ01002289.1:238-65778 GCA_002120245.1 Maccullochella peelii
TATATATATTATTTATTTATTTATTTATTTTTTAACCATACTTTGACTAAATACTTCAATATGCATATACAGCATGTCCAGTGTTTTTAATGCATAAAAGTGGCTTGAACAGCCAACCAAATCGGATTTGGCCCAAACCTGAAATTCATTTATTTTTAATTTGTGTTATTTGTTACTTTCAAAAATTCAGTGATATGCCTAACCAGGGGGGATCTCCTGGATAACTGGCCTTGGATCTGTTCATCTGAAGTCCCCCCAACTATGGAAGCAACTATGGAAGTCAATTTCAAAAACTTTATTCTCTGTGTGGTTGGATCGGAATTGAGCTTATTGAATTTAAGCAATTTAAATACAGTTTTTGAATATTGGGTATTTAAATTTTCTATCTGAATTTGTGAGCTCTAAAAAGTATGCAAACTGGAAATAAAGTTTTTTAAATTGCGCAACTTGAAATTGAGTATTGAAAATTTAAAGGGGGGGAACTTAGACCACATGAATTCACATATATGGTTTTCAAAGTAAAATATTTCAGTGCTATAAATTAAGTTGTATTTAAATTTCAACATTAAGCATTCTGTTATGATTACATTTCACTTTCACATTCAGTTGCTTACAAGATCCACATCTTTATGGCTATCTGCCAACTTTGTGCTTTAAGACAAATAAAACCCAAATACCCTAAGAATATTTAAAAAAAATTATAATATGACAAAACTACATCCAATATCCTTCAGCTCGACTTCTTGTCCATTCATTTACATGTGTTCTTGAAATCATAGTCAAGCTGCCCAGTACAGACCAGTCTTCTACTGCTGGACACTGGAATCCCCCGGAGCAGCTGGGGTGAAGCACCTTGCTCAAGGGCACCTTGGTACTAATTAAAAGGTGCCCTTGAGCATTTGCCATTCACTTCTCCACACAGATCTTTGTCAGCCTTTTGCAGGATTTAAAACTGCTGATCTCCTGGTCACAAGTGCACAGCTAACCTTTAGGCTACTGCTGTAGTTATTCCTCAGCACCTTTTTATGCCAGGGTCTGTGTTTTTCTAGAGAAGCGGTTATTAGTTGTGTTTACTCTGGGCGAAGGTTAAAACGTTACATGCCTGGATGAACTCACTCTTAACACAGGCTTAAGTTCCAGCGAAAACATTTCCGTAACATTGTCAGGGTCAGGACTTTAACCAATCAGTGTTTACCATTCACAAGATAAACAAGTCATCCGGATTTCTAAACACTGAGGTGAAAGCTGTAAATCTAAACATGCAATACACATAATACCTAACAGCTGAAGCTTTAAAACAGTTCAGAAACATGTTCAGAAATATGTTTCAATTTAAATAGAAGGATAGTTTCAAACCATAATCTCCACAGTTTTTGATTATCAAGTTTCAAAAAAGGTACAAAAGTAGTTTAATCCAATTTGTTAGTTTATAAAACTTTATTACCATAATTGACACATTTTCTTAAGATTTAACTTTATGCAGTTACTACAGCTCCATCTGTGTTAAACAATGTGTAAGTGGAGTACTCCATTTCAAACACTCATGAGACCAGAGCTTTTCATGTATCCAATTCTACATTTGAGGGTATAAATTTGTAGCAAAGGTCCTTATTTGCGTCTGTGTTCGTCCCTAAAAGTACAGTCCAGCATCATGCCCTGTTCTGTGCTGAAAAAAGCTCATTGATTTGATTAGATATTTTTTAAAGAAAGAGAAAAAGAACACAAACACTTCTCTGGATGTCCTATAGGCTCATATGACTACTTTTTATAGTCTGACCTAAACATTACCTAATTTTAGCTTATCACAGATTTATCATAGATTTATCATATGTTGATAAATTATATATATACACGCGCACACATACACATATGTATACAGTACATACTGTATGTGTATAGTGTAGTTCTTGATACTATACTATATATTGTATTAAGAACATGGTTGGCCATTGATCAGGAAAGATTTAACTATTAAATAAAATATTCTAACAATATTTATGTGTCTGCTGAATGGAAAGACATTCAGAAGCAATTACAGGTGAAATTCTTCCAGATCTGAGTGACAAATTGCAACAAGCAGCAGTCGTAAATAAATGAGGCGCGTTCGAGTGTGTTGAGTTGGCACAGCTAATGTTCAGTGATAACGGGGTCAAGTGCCACAGAGCTCTTTACCAAACAGCTCACACCTGGTGGACCTTAAAAGATGGCTGCTGCACTGCAGTGACTATAACAATGTGACACAAAACAGAGCACCTCCACTCCTTGTAATTTGAAAGTATTTTACAAACCATTATCGTAAATTTCTCTTTGCGAGCTCTTTCTTTAGTATCAGTTTATGATCCGTCAGTTGGCCCTGAGGGGGAAGGAAAGGGAGGTGGGCTGAACTTGCTCTATGTGGGCTAAGTGGCAGCTCAATGTGTCATGGGAAAGAAAACATGCCCCCTGTGGCTGGCCTGATTAAGGTATCCTTTCAAAGGTTATCGCCTCTCTCTTTAATGCCAACATCACAGGCTGGTCTGGCCCCGAGCTAGTCGCAAACAGGAAGTCTCTGCTAATCCTGGTCTTCCCTCATGACGCAGAGGAATTCTCAATATTCCGAATGTCTTCCTGGCTGCACTTCCTCTAAGTCTTCAACTGCATTGTTTGGCTTTTATTCTTTTCAAGAACTATTAACTGGGACAATTAGGATTTCTTACATCCATATTCGTTGTTAAGGGTGATGGCTCAGAATATGAAGCTGAAATAATGATAAATTCATCCAATTTTGTCACTTTGTTCCCATTTTTTGACTAAAAGTGGTAATTTGTGTGTTTTTTCTTTGCACTTCAGCAAAGATCACCTTGCAATCAAATAGCGCGGCCAGCACTGTGTTGCATTTTTTCCTTGGATTTTTCACTAATAAAGTTTTATTTTTTCAGCTGTTCAGTTCTGTCCATTGTGGCTTTAGCTGCTCATGCTAAGTCGCCAGTTCTTCTGTTTATTCCAAACAAACCTCACTAAAACACCATTTCCAGTACATGAGAGGGTTTTTTTTAACCTGCCACTGAATGTTTAGAGCAGCAACTGTAAGCTATCAGCAGCTAGGTGTAGTTTGAATTGCCATTGTTTTAAATCTGATTATTGATAGAAATGTAACTGTATGATAACTTAAGTCCATGCAGAAGAAGTGTTGTGTCACTACCTGGTGTGCTCTGAATGCTGATGCACAGATTAAAGCCAAGCCTGTCATGGGTATAGTCCAGTCCAGCTCAGCTCCTATCAGCATTATTCCAAAGCACTCAGGCATGACATCTGCCAAGAGGCCTGCTGCAGGGTTTGGCCTCATCACCAGGAACACATCCAAGTCAAATATTGTTGCCCTCGCACAATTAATGGCACTGTTTCCATACAGGAGGAAAAAAAACCGTGGGAGGTACAACATACCACACACACTCATGCACTTGGATGTGGTGGTGGTGGTGGGGGGGGACAGGGCTCTTGGTTTTTTTTCTTTTTCTACATCACAACTTCACCAGTGTGTTATCGGGAGCAGAGATATGTCCGACACCATGCTCCAAAAAAGTAGGATCAAAGCGGATGACATAAGCCAGCAGAGCCTTCAGAGGAATAAGATAAATGTACAGAGCGGAGTCTTTATCAAAGGCTCGCCTGTTTTAAGATCCTGATTAAAGCTTGCGGAGCTCCCCTCCCCCTTCCCAGTGGAAATAGGTGTTCAAACATGATTCTGTTTTAGTTGGCCTGCAGCTCTGCTGAGAAGCTCCCCCTTTGGGCTTGCCATGAGACTCCTGCAATCGCCGGCTGTCACACTGCAGCACAAGGAATTCACAGTGTTTTTACTGTGTTTTTCAAACCATGAAATGCACTTCAGTTCAGCCCTGCAAGAGGAAAAGAATAATAGAGACTGTGATTCCGTTTGATCTCTGCTAGCTGTGGCTCTGAAATAACTAAAAAGGGGTCTTGTGGTTTAAAACAATGCTGACATTGTCCAAAGCAATAAGAGCACCGCTACATGTCTGGTAGTGCAAACATGTTTATCTTTTTCACCCTTTTCCTGGTCTCTGCATGGCTGATAACAAACTATTTTCTGCTACGACAAGATGAGTAGATTTTGTTTTGTTTTTGTGTCATAGGGGATACGATAAATGAGGGGGGTATCCATATTACAACCAGGTCACCACTGTGATATCAGCTGAGCCAGATGGTGGCTGGAAATACATAGCTGATAAATACAGTAGAGCTGGAAGTACTGTAAGGGCACACAATTGAAAAGAGGGCAGATTGGAAAGTAAATACCAGCCCTCAGCTAAATACTGGGGAATTCTGGCTGTGGTTTGGATGTTGATCTACTGTACCAGCCACTTTGGTAGGTAACTAAAGAAAATAGTGAAAGCAGCAGGTGAGTTCTGGTCAGCCACTGTGGCAACTGTGGCCAAATGTTAGTTTGGATATGTGTGTGTGATTTGGAATGGAGACAAAAAATGTGCTGTAGTAAGCTCCTGTAATAAACAGTATTATTTAGTCATTTGTGAGACCAGTGGTTTTCTGTGCTGGACTTAAAAGACATTTCAAAATCAAAGGCAAGCAGTGGTGTGATACATTCTTCCCTGGGTTTTCTGATAAGTGTGAGTTTCTTTAGGCAGATGTTCTTTGTTCATTTGGTCAGTCTAAGTACTCATGCTCATGCCCAAGTTCTTCCTCTATTTATTCCAATCAAACCACTGTTACTGCAGCCGGAAAATACAGCACTTCCGGTGTGAGGATTCTTCCCAGGAAGGATCTTTCTCCCATAGTGTTTAGAACGACATGTAAGCAAAATGTGAAAGCACCTGGTCACGTGTTATTGACACAGTTTACCAAAATAATGGGAGCGCAAAGTGGAGAGAAATTAGACAACAGTTTAGGATTTAGTCTGCGACACAGACGCAAGGTGTGAGTTCTCCGCAGGCCTAAAACTGAGCCCCAAACCCAGCCTGTACCTGCGTCTTTAAGAATGACCAGGCTGAACCCAACTGGTACTGCCAAATTGAGTCTTGGGTATGACCCAAGGGTGAGAAAAAAATTCTAATAAATCACATTTGAAAGTAACCAAACCAGGACATTCTGGTAGCCTACTACTGCTTTAAATAAAGGCTGAAATCTAATCACAAATAAATATAATAACTGGAAAACAAGAAAATAACCAAAACTGGACCGGATGAAAACCAACAAAATGGCCTTGGTAACAGATCTCTAAGTCAACATGAAAATATTTTAACCTTTATGAAGAGCACAGAAAATGAGCAATGTACAATGTTGTTCCCCACAAATGTTGCATGTTCTGACTCAGGGCACTAAATCAGAGGCCATATTGTAGGTAAAGTGAGGAATCATAGGAGCAAAAAGGCAATATTTTTAAGAAAAACTGCACCTCAATATGAGACTACCTGACTATAAAGTCATATACAGCCATACTGAAGAACTGAAAATATATCACAAACAAGTCTTCAGAGCTCACTATCTGACATAAGATAAAAAGGTTACATATTGCTTTTCAGACAAATATGGGCGTGCACATGTTCACTCTTGTTTGCCTTCCAACAAAGCTCTTTAAAGCAAAATCAGTTTATATGTAAAATATACTGGCTCAAGTGTCAGATAAATTCTCCACATGATAACATTAGGTTTTGATTCATCTTACATGAGCTGCACATGAGCTAGTGTTTATTCTGTCTTGTTTTACCATGTCTTTGGGTAAGGCCCTGGGTAATTGATGTGTAATTTTCTCCTTCTACATTACATCAATAAAACAACTATTTTCATTATTATTTTCTTATTTGTTTTTGTCTTTTTTAAGAAATACTGACACTTTTCTGCCTAATTTTAGTGCCTAAAGTTCTAAGTGTCTAATAAAATGTGTTTTATACCATTAGGTACAGTACTTAGATGACATATATAAATAAGAAATGAATAAAAGCAGGACCCAAAACTGAATATCCTTTGTTTAATAACAGGTAGCTCAAATGTAACTGATTTAAAATAATTTGTATTTGTTAATAGACTCAAACCATCTGCATTTCTGGCAAGAACCTCATACATGTGTTAATATGCATTACAATGACATGAAAATATGCTGAGAATTTGGCCTGTCTAGATTTTAGAAGCTTGAAAGTTGAACCATGAGCTCAAACCATTGGCATTTCAGTGGGACTGTGTGTAGGAAACAGAGAGACACACTGACATTGACCTGATGAGAAACTATCCATCAATAACAGCTGGTCTCTCAGGATACGGATCAAAAACACAATCTCCTGGACTTGCTCTTAGATGGCAGGGAGGGATGAGACTGGCCAAAGACTAGGAGAGAAGGTACAGGGGCTGAAGCCTGGATGCCTCTGGAAGACATGTGCACTTCTCTACGTAGGAGAGATGCCGTCCAGTATTTACTCAGGTGGAATAATACACAGCCAAAGAAGTCCAGTGTGTAGTGATAAAACAAAGAAGACTCTGAAGAATGTGCTCCATATGTTGGTAAGAGCGGATAAGCATTAGCTGAATTCCCAGATTGGGTATCAATGTTTTGACCATAAATGGATTCCTTCATCACTCATGGGGCTACCTTGTTGGCCAAAATGATTACCTAGTGAGCCTTGGTAGTGCTTAAAGAACATACCATAGCCTCTGCATAGCTAACTGTAAATGAGTTTGCACACCAAGGCTGATTTTTTTTCACCCTTGAGGAGAAAGGAAACAGCAGGGATCATTTCACAGGCTGATAACTAGAGCTGCAGAATGGCTTCAATATCTACTTTAGCAGGTTGGAAGGCCAGTTTTATACATTCCTATAGGCTGGAAACTCACATTACTTTGACCCAGTTGATCCAAAACAGCTGGCAACAGACACAGATACTTGGTTACACTGCACGGTGCCCCGTAGAATCATTATCTCTAAAATGCTCATGTCTCCCTTTCAACTTAAACGTTTATTCAGAAAGAAACTTAGAAGAGTTGACTGACGATAGTTTTGGAACTGGTGTAAAAGCATAACGGAGTTAATATGAGGTCTGTAAATGAACATGTCTGCAGCTCAGCCAGGTTTTTGAAAATAGGCTTTCAGGTTACTGTGTCAATGCTACTGCATACTAAAAGGTGGTTTAAATTATAAAATGGGGTTTATCAAAGTCAAGGACACTTCATTCTATGGAGTCTTACAAGATGTGACACCAAAAACTGGTTACCATGTCACTCTTGCCATAATCTCTATAAACAGATATCTGCATATGAATGCAGAATATGTAGGCAAATAACAAGATTTTGGTATCGGGTGTGTTCTGGTTTACGTTTGTAGTCCATTTGTAGTCCGGTAGTATTGACCAATCACATTTGAGCAGTCTTTGCTTGCATGCAGCTTAAAAGTCCATGTGGAGAGCAAAAGAGGCGGAACGCATTGGCCAAAATGCAATCTCAGAACGTATTGGCTATTGTCTGATGACAAGTAAGCTTTTTATCAATCTCAGAACCCTAGAGATTAGCTTTTTATTGGCTTTTTTACAATTTACCTGCATTCAAATTGTCGTCAGACGATTGCTGATGGGTTCCAAGATTGATAATCAAGCTGTAAACAACGACCGTGCACGGAAGAGTCTTGGCCCAGATATCCGTTATCCGGATATCCGCTGGCTACACTGGAAGCCCCGAAACATTGGCCGTTGCTCCCAGAGACAATAGCTGATGGGTTCAGAGATTGCTCTTCCAGTGATGCTAGCCTGCAGCTGGATTTAGATTTCTTTGATTTGAAGCAAGTGAAAAGATGGATGGACTTGATGGGACTGGGAAAAGTGTTAATAATGCAGTTGTACCTGCAACAGTAATCCACACATATATCAAGGTGAAACAACTCCAAGGTCTGTTTGAGTTCAGTTCTATTTCATTTCGATCACAGCTGACTCCTTATTGTCAACACAAGCTGTCAGACCTTTCCTGCATTGTTTGAATAATTTTGATTTAAATTTACCCCATTAAAGACTAGATCAGTTGATGATTTGTGCTCTCTCCTCCTTTAGATCAGTTGATTATATATATTCTCTTCTTTAAAATGGATACAGTAGTTTGACATTTCTAAACAGATTAATCTCACACACACTGCACCTGCAGCCTCAGATGAGTCTCACAAGTTTAGTTCAGACTGTGAGAAGCCCTTGGCTTCCCTCCACGACAAGAGGCCAGGAAGAAAATGGGTCCAGACACAAACTGGAACGGTCTAATCACTGTTTTGGAGGAAAATCCAAAGAGATGATGTAAAAAAGATGGGATGCAGAAGAAATGTAAACAAAGGTGGTAATGTATTGGCTGCATTAATAAAACCATAGAATGTTGGGCTATAAATGAATTCAAGAATAAATTAATCGACTGAGGGCATACATTTTGATATAGGATGTTGTGCACTTTCATCCATTAATGTTGATTTAAAAGGTATTTTAGTAACTATATTTCAGTCACTATTCAGTATTTTACACTGAAAGTGTAGCAGATTTATTATAGACCTGCTACACAAAGTGTTGATTTTGAGTCTAAAGAGTCTAAAAAACACCGCCTGCACATGGCAGGTGCACATTCCACCAGGGACGAGCCAGAAACCTTTAGGTAGTATTTAACACAGATGTTCAATCCTGCCTAACATATAACAAGCAGATGCACCCTGTGTCTTCCTAATACATGGATGGGAGTAAAAACACGCTAAGATTCATGAGTCCATGAATAGTGCAAATGAAAGGAATGCAAAAGATAATATGGCTGTAAATAATGATTGATTGATACAGCAATGGATGATTTCAACCTCACAGTACACGATTACCTCAAATATCTCCAACAGGGAGAAGCCTGTGACCTTGATATGTCAAAGGAAAATATTCAGGCCCCAGTATGGCCAAACTGAACTCTGCAAAGTAGTTTTGACAAGGGACTGCATATTACATGCCTTCTGCTACACAAGTTTTTAGCCAATAGCCATTTACCACTGCATGAAATTAATGAAACGCTGTCATTATCTCGAGTTTGGCTGTCCAAACTCATCATTCACTGTTCTCCGCCCATTTTGGGGATGAATTCCGGGAATAAAATTTCAGCACTGCTTTGGGGGTGATACTACAGTAATTGATGTTTCAAGTACTTTGGCGAGTTGCCGGCAATGCTGCCAATCATGGCTGGTCAAACAATTGAATTGTTGCATCACAACAAGGACAACTACAACAACAGTAACCACCATTTTACTACTGCATCTGTATCAACTAGGATAACCAACACTTTAAAAAAGCAGAACAATGGAACACCAGACCGTCATTACTGTTTGGGGAAAGGAGGCCATTCAGTGGTAGCTTAAGTCACGGGTTAGAGACAAAACAAAAAATTACCACTAAATAATGGGCTTGTGCCCTGGATTCTCCATCGGGATGTAAACGTGTATTTCATGATCACATAAAAGTGAAAGTAAATCACTGACAATATCAGCGCCACTTCTTATTGTTGTCTGTCCAAAAACTGCTTACTTCAATCGCCTATCAAACACCACACAAAAATGACGTATAGACCAGTCCCGATTTTGCCTTTATGGTGTATATCCAAAATGTCACAGTTTTTAAAAGTTTGTACAATCAAGGTTCTTCCAAAAATAGGTAATGGGAAGCCCCAGGTTACAGGTTGTTGGGTTTTGCAGTGGAAAAAGACTACAAGGATGTGAGTTCCTGTGTATTTACAGTCTTTGATGCCTATGATTTAGGATATATCAATCCAAGATAAAGCACAAGAGACTGCCTTAATAGCAAAAGAAAATAAAGTAATACCTTCAATAATATGCTTCCCAATAAATCTTCAACTGTGTCCAAAATGAGAGCTCTTAAAGAATGGTGACAAAGAGCAATTGTAGTTTACCCAGACTCCCAGATGGCCTCTACTTAATGCAAGACTTCCTTTGATACCAAGTAGACAGCTTAATATGATTCCCCATCTTCCCAGTGGTAAATCAAGCTGATGGATGTTTTGATGGTGATGGTCCACAGCTCAGATGTGTTCCCAATGCATTTGAAAAATCCACAAAAAAGAAAAACCCTGAGAGATTAGATTAAGTGTATCCGTTTTCATTTGCTCTGAAAATGGTCCAGGGGCCACATTTTTGGGGCAATATCTCTGGACAATAGCAGCTGTTCACAGGAGGGAGGGGTGCAGAAGAAATCATTACAGTGGGGCTCATCCAGGCTTTCAGTGGCAAAACAGTGAGGTGAGTAGTGCCACAGTAGGGCTGACATATTATGTGATGTTTGATTTCATGGGTAAACAAACCTTTCATCCGCCCTGAAACGGCTTCCAAATGGCCCACAGCATGTTCTCACTGGATTTGGCTTTTGTAACTTAACCAACCAATTATGCTTTCATTCAAGAAAATATTGCATGTCAAAGCTCTGCTATTGATAGCAGCTGCATCTCTCTGAGGAAACCCTGCCTAAATAATTAAAAAATGTATGACTCAGATTAATCGCAGTCTATTATTATCTTTGGAGTACCATTTATTAAGACCTCTAAATGACAATTGTATATAACATGAGGACGGTTTAATCTTTCTTTTCCTCATTCCTTTCCAAATCCCTCAGTGGCAGATACGGTGCATTGAGAGACGGGGCACAGCTGCCATGTTGGCAGCGTGGACTAATATAACACATAGTGCTTTGGCTATCCATTTTCTTTTTATAGACTAAGACACTAGCCATGAAATCCACATCTTGTAATCAGCCAAAAGCAATATTTCACAATTAAATGTTATGGTTTTCCTCAAGACCTGCAACTGTGAGTGCTGCCCAAAGTATTACAGTTCAAAACTCAGAAGAAAAGTGGTCATATGAATCAAGATCCAAAATAATATTAAGAACAACTGGGTGGATTTTAGTAATTAAGGGTATATCATGTGGATTTCTGTGTCTGTATCAGGTGAAATCAAGTCTTAGAATTAAAAAAAGAAAATAGATGCTGATCAGGTGATTCTCAAATATCACAATAGTTGCTTCTCCAGACAAAAAGTCCTTTTTGTCCACTTGATAGATGGTTGCAAACTGTTGGGGCCTTATCCCCACCGCTCCACAACTCTGTGACACCATTCAAGTCAAGGTCATATGATAGCCCTGCAGGACTCTTTCCTTTCTAAAGGCTGTCCACCTTGGTCCTGCTGCTTTGAAATCAAACTTGCCATTGTTATTTTTACTGCCCATGACAAGGACAAAGGGACTGGGCAGCGGGGACACACACACGGCTTGTAATGCAATAGGGCTGGGAATTCCTCTTTAATTCCAACGCTATACTTGATCTCTGGGCTGCATGACTGACCACCTTATTATCTATAGCGACAGGAGCTTATCAATACAGAACTCGCTGGGTCCACAGACCAAAGACAAACACTTCCTTTATGCAGGATGTCCCCTCTGGGCATGAGACACGCAGCGCAGGCCAACCAGCTAAATTCCACAACTGAAAGGGTGGGAGACTGAGAATCATTTCTAAACCATCAAATTAGTCTAACAAAATAGTCAAATTAAAGGAGGAAAAAAAAAATCACTTCTTCTAGAGAGCTTTCCTCAGTGTCTTAATTAAAACATCTGCATTCGTATGGAACAAAATGACATAAGTAAGTAAGTCTTTGATCATCTTTGATAATGAAAAACCATTGCTGTCAACAGTCCCAGAATAATATATAAGTTATGTTTAAAATCTCCACATTGGACTACCATTGTTCCTTGGTGAACTATGCAAGTTATCAAATATTAATTCTTGGCCAGGTTAACTATTGGCTGTCACCAATCAAAACTACAAAGCATGTTCCTACATGTGACTGGTGGTCATAGAATAGAGTAAAAACTGAACACAAACTGAATTAGATGCTTAAAGAGTGAGACATACTCAGGAGCTTCTGCAGCGCTAAAGTAAGTAAAATCCATGAATTGTGGTAAGTTTCAGATGACATTTACTTTACTTTAACAGTTACCTTTGCAAAATGCCATAGATCTCCATTATTATAAAAAAAGTAAGTCATTCATCAACTGGAATATGTTATAAATTTCACAATATAATGCTACACAACAGCTGTACATCACTTAGAGGCCTCCAGTTGCTATGTTGTCATGTAATTTGAGGGATCATGTCCAGATTTAGATGAACAAAGAGCTCCTAGCATTTGCATTTTCTGTACCAAATCTGCTGTCATATCTTAAAAGAAAACCCTCACCAACAGCAGAGAACTAACATTTTAGTTCACCTGCATGTTTGGCTGTTACATAGGAAAATTCACTAGTAACATGAACCATTTTAACCCTTTACAACCCACTGTTCCGCCTGCAAGTTAGCACTATGTGGAACTTCAATAAGGCCGTTAAGATTGCCGTTAAGACAGTATTTTCAGAAAAGGTCGCTATTTAGGCAAATTTTTTGTGTATTACAGATACCCCCATTCATTTTCTATACATTTCTATTTGAGTAACGTTATATGAATGCCAACACCACAGAACCAGCAATATTTTGTGAAAAGGTCAGTACTGCGGCTGCAGTTTGACGCGCTTCATAACGCTTTTGGTGCATGCTCGGCCATTTAAAACAATAGGTGTACTTCAAAACGCATGCGTCAGACGCTTTCAGTGCGTTTGGGCCTTCAGTACTATGAAAAGTCAAAATGAACATGTAATATGTATAGCTTAGACATCTTTTTCATCTGAGCACCAAATCATGCATGTAATAAAATCATAAAAGTGATTTTTACATTTATTTACTTATTTTTTTCTTGTTCACAAAGTTTGACAGGTCGAATGCGACTCCTCTCAGTTCGTTCTTTACAACTGACACAACACAGCAGCCCTGCTGCTCGGGAATTAGCCGAGAGCAAACATACTCATTCACTCTTCAAGGCAAGGTACTTTGCCAGGTCCATTGTTTTAATGAAGTTCCCTCTTGTTACTGAGTGAGTGATGGCTTTACCGATAAAATAGGAAACATATTTATTTGCTTCTTAAGGGCAGTGAATATTTACTTTCAGGGTACATTTTGTTCTTTATCATTCAACAACATTTGATGAAGGTGAAATACATTATCATCGATTTATCATCATCAATCATCAGTCTATCATGTAATTTCTTTGTAGCGCACCATGAATAACCTTGTGTTATTCACTGTTAATGAAATGATACCATCTCGCACACAAGTCTGATATAATTCATTACACTTGTTAAATGAATGTGGTTTGGTTGATCGGCCACATTTTCAAATCATCTAAAGACAAAACAAATTTTTTCAACTATTTTTGGTCAACATGCCAGGTTAATATGACTTTTTCTTCATCTTCTTCACTTTTTGGACACTGCTAGACCCACTTTTAAAATTACACCTATTGGGTCCATTAAGCACATGCTTCAGACAAGTTTTAAATCCAATCCATTGAATTCAAATTGGGAGTAAAAATTAGGGCGGAAGTTACACGTTATTGCCCAAAACTTCCACTATAATGGTCCACTGCATTGCAGCACTACATGTTGGGCCTAGCAATGTCCAAATACTGTGTCCAAAATGTTGCCACTAGGCATGACTGGAACAAGCCTATATCCCCTTAAACTGTTTGTTAGTTATTATTATATTTTATTTACAATTTGACACATTTATCCCATGATAATCTGTCACTATCTGTATTGTGATGCAGATCTGAATCCAAGTGTGGGTTAATTTTTTGTTCTATATTTTTTTATTTATCTAAATTATTTCAATCCCATTTAGTCTATGCCATTGGCACAATCTCTGTGTGTAAATCAGTTTTGGCTAAATAACCCTACAAGTGTCAGTAAATTAGGCTCACTGCCTCATGTATAACTGCTTTTCAATTCAATTCAATTCAGTTTTATTTATATTGCGCCATATCATAACAAAGTTATCTCAGGGCACTTTTAACTATGCCTTTTCATTAGTTTAATGTTAGTTCAATATGTTGCAATTTCACAATGATACCATCTCAACAAACAACTGAAAACAAACAGGGAGCAGGGTGGGTGGTGGCAGCACACCTTCAGTTTCAGATGTGAACCTCCCAACAATGGACACCCTCAGGCATCCTGTGCAGGTGTGACCTGGATTTGATAAAAAACTTTACTTCTTACCCAGTGTAAATAAAGCCAAAGCTGCCCAGGTGCAGCTTTTGTTTGTGTGTGACTTTTGGCAGTGAAGCAGCTTTCGCAACAGGGCCAGGGAAGTAAAAGCACAATGAAGGCAAGGCACTGAAAGCTTTAGAAGTTCAGCTGATCAGAAAGATAGTGGAGGGCTCCTTCTACTGACCAAGTGCTTATGAGAAAACTACAGGTAGAAATGTATTAAAGTCCCTATTTTGAATGCAAGATAGGCTTCACTTCCCAATTCCTTTGCCTCTAGAGGGAAACAGGAGGGGGGCAGAGAGCGCTCACAAAGGGAAGATGAGCTCGGTTCATCAAGAGTCATGTCTGCTATCAATCTTTTGTAATGCCATTTGAGGCAGGACAGAAGAGACAGAATACCTGACAAGTGTATTAACTGACAGGTGTAATTTCAACCTGACTTGAAAGGCTGAGCATGACATGAAAGGAGGACAAAAGAGTGACCCCTCTGATGAATGAGAGGGAAGATGACAATGAATATGTCATCCGTTTAAAGGAGAGCCAATAACTCAGCTTTAAGTATTACCTTTTCCTCGTCCATTGTGCTCCTAAAATGGATCATTTTCTGTGTCCTTCACAACAATGATGAAACCCTTTATGATAAATTAAGTAGGCGATACTTGAGACGATGTCAGCAAACACTGGTTGAGTTTACAATAAAGACAGTAAAAATGTAAAGTCAAATGAAACAAGTTGGGCAATTTGTGTTTGATTTAGATTTTAAATTAGTCAAAAAAAAGCTACTTATCATGTAGATAGAAGGGAGTTTGTGGGTCTGTTAAAGCATGCAAACATATATAACAAATAATGTGCAAACATAAAAAATAATGGAAAAAAAGTGAAAAACACGTGTAGGACAAGGACTGCTTTGCATTAGAGTGCAGTAAAAACGTGCAGATATGAGGACCTGGAATGTGTTAGTGGGACTGATCCTCAGGTTTGAGAAACGTGGCAGATAGGAGCTTGACTCATGTGTTTCAAAAGGCCCTTAGAAAGCCCATGTTGACCACGTGTGAAAGATACCTTACAATGCTGGGTGGTCTTCTTATTGAACCTTATCAAAGATTAATGTGGGTAATTTGACACCTTCATAAAGAGGATTTTAGAGAGCAGAGGGAGGAAATCCAAACCGCATCCAACTTTTGCATACTGCATAATTATTTGCAATTTCTAACAGATGTTAGTATGAAAATACAGCATGTGTAACATATGTATAAATACCACATGGATCAATGCATACCAGCAAATTACAATTAAAATATATAAAAATATACATACAGTACATTATGAATGTAAAGTATGTGTGTAACAAGGTACAACACATGTTTTACTGTATGTCCACACATGTGCAAATGTTATCTGGAATACATCTGTGTAATGTAAATATACCAATGAGGTCAAGACTTGTCAGATTGTATAAAGATTACCTGTTATTTAAACAGTTTCAAAGAGAAGAGGTATTAAGCGCACGAATGTGGGTTCAATTTTAAACAGAGTGCGTCTCAAAGGAAAATAAACATCTTCCCGATCCAATTTTTCAGCAAAGGAAGCTCTTAAGAGATGAAAAGTAAGAAAAGGTGGGAAAATAAAATGTCAGCAAAACAATGTTGGTAATACACAACATGATATTTAGCTTGTTTTTATTCTGGCTCTCTTTTTTGTTTACAGGCGGAAATATTTTAAATCACTTAATTTTTCACTGGAGGTTTCTTTGAAAGGAAAAAGCTGTAGTTATATCTCTCAAATGGCTTAAGTTATGAAGGGCCGAAAGAAAAGGGGGGGGCTTTTCATGGTACTGTTTACACAGTGAACATCCAGTGGGAAAACTTCTGGTGTTACTACCTCTACTCCCCTCCATGCACTTCATGTGATCTCATAATTGCAAAGCCCAAAGGGGCAGCTAAATGGAGGTCAAACAAAACTCCTTTTTTGTACTCCAGCATCTCGTAAGTGAATCATTTCAAGTCTATCAACACCAACACTCCCTGCAGAACAATGCTACATGTGCTAAGTACAATCCCACAAACGGTACACATTCCATTCATCATATACTGTAAGTAGAGACAGAGAACTGTGTTAAAAGTAATGTGTGTAGTAAAAATAGTCAGCTTCGTGCTCAGAGGTTAAAATCTCTCCCTGGTGCATCTAAGTTTAATTAAGCATGCAGGCTTCGTCCATGAATCAAGAACACCTCGCTGTAGGGCTCACTTAACAGCTAAGATTGACTTCAGACAGGGCAGACGTGTAAGCAAGACAGCAACATCCTGATCACATGCCTAAACCACCTCAAATGAAGGAGCATCAGTTCTACTTCAAGGTCCCACCAGATGTCTGAGCTCCTCTCTCAGTTCATCTTGTGGCCACTTGTATTCGTAATTGTACAGGCATTACCATAGTTGAGGATTGGAGCATAGATAGACTGGTAAATTGAGAGTTGAGCCCAAAGGCGAAGCTCCACCATCACCACCAGTACGATGCCTGCATCTGCAGATGCCATCTTACAATTACCACTCTTGGATGAGAGCTACAGATCATTGGACTTCTTCACTCGGGGTGGCAACTCGCTCCCAATCCAAAGGAGGAATTTTCTAGTACTTGAGACTTAAGGAGGTGTAGACTTTCATTCCAACTGCTTCACACTCTGTTGCAAGTTGCCCCAGTGTGTGCTGGAGGTCACGGTCTGATGACGCCAACCTGACTTGTTCTCTAATCATCGGCTGCACCTGGAGATTCTGTCCATGAAAATCACAAACAGAATCTGTGACGAGGCCTTTACAGAGAATACGGACACAGCTCTCACTGCAGATAAACAAGGACCGCTAGTAGTAACGGCACCCTATTTTCCCACTGTACCCTCCCACAAGAAACTCCTACATTATCAAAAGACTTCTCTTAGTCCACAAAACAAATGTAGAGTCAATGGCAACCCCCATCTTCCAATACTGTCCCCCACTTCCAGGCAACATTAAAGAGGTGTGCCAACTAAGACAGCCCAACAGTATCCAGAGCGAATCCCTGCCACCTTACCACTGTAAAGCGTTTAGACTGCCTCAGTGATCTCTGCCAGAGAGATGGGCAAGAGAGTCCTTATCTCTAAGCACTCAGCCGGGCATCTACTTGGCACCTCTCAAGCTTGGCAACTCTGTCTAGTTGGTACTGCTCTTACGACTCTTTCCTCACACGAAAAGTGATGCTTCGCATACCAAAATCCATTTTTTGTAGCCAAGGATCAGTATACCAAGGCCACCACTTTTGCCATTTGACTCAGAATATACCTGACCCTTACACACCGCAAGTTAAATGTCATTGACAGATGACAAAATTTACATCACGTTGACCCATGAAGAAACCATGTGCTTAAGCGCTCTCTTCATTTAGTTACAAAGTTTATATTCATATTTTCAAGAACAAAAAGAAAATGTGTAAATCAAGCACTTAATCAGTATTAACACTATTTATGTCTTATGTCACTGAGGTGTGCTAGCACTCAATAACTATAACATTTTAATTTTTAAGCCATTTTGAAAATAATATATTAACACTAAGACTAATGCTCTAGTATATTTATGTCACGAAAAGTGTTATTGTGCAAGGTTAACTAAATAGATAAAGTAGGAATACTGAGTCATAAATGCCGCTCAGATTGGTAATACCCCTTCAGGCTTGTACCCCAGCTCCTCAAATGAGGCCCCTTTAAAAATGATCTTGGTGGTTCAATCTGAAAGGCACACCTAGGACAAGGTAGTTGGAGTTTAGTAAATGGGGTTTTATGGATGGTAGAGGGGCGGACAGCTGGCTTTCATGGTATTTGACGAGGGATGGGGGGGCATTTCCAGTCTACTTGACACAGTATGGATTTTGTTCCCATCCTAATGGAATTGCAGAAATATTTGAGGGGAATCCCATTACGTAGCAATTGGAGTGCTGTAATAATGTACTCACAGTCATTTTCCCACTGCGGTTGGCCTCCTCTCGCTCTGCCAGGGCTTTCAGGAAGTTATCTTTGAGTTCTTTTCCTGCACTTGCCAGTGTCCTGGAAAAGACAACACTCAAACGGTTTGAAATGTTTCTCTTAACCTGAAAAAAAAAAAGTCACATGAAGCCCTAAAGTTTCTTTATGGAAGCTTTTCACCCTTTAACATACCGTAGCTTCAGTGTACTCTGGCCTATCTCTGCTCTAACACTAACAATTAACTAAACAATATTCTTTGTTGAAATGGATTGAGTACAATTTCACTATTGACAGTGTAGAAGAGAGATATTTCCTTTCCATGTCTCCATGACTATCCTGACTATTTTTAAGCACAATATGGCATTTTCCAGGGCTGTATGATTAATGAATATTCAAATAAGTTTTAATTAATTCATATGCAAGATTCAACAGAAAGTGAGCATGACATGCAATCAAAATCATGAGGCATCTAGTATGTCAGTACACAGCGCTTCACCAAAGCTGCCAAGCTCCCACGGCACTCCCAAATACCATTTTTTAACAGAAATGATCATAAATATTGTTGATAAGTCAATGTTTGAATGAAAACTACAAAAATCATGAAGAATGTCAGAATGTCACAGCTGCCCTAGCTAATTTCAGTATACAGAGCAACATTAATTATATCAGAGTTTAATGACTTTATATGACACCGTGGCAGCTTTTTACACTTAGGCTGGCCTGTTTCCATGGAGACATGGTATTGGCGCACACTAATG
The DNA here is from genome assembly GCA_002120245.1 of Maccullochella peelii. Taxonomy (NCBI): domain Eukaryota; kingdom Metazoa; phylum Chordata; class Actinopteri; order Centrarchiformes; family Percichthyidae; genus Maccullochella; species Maccullochella peelii. The sequence continues at coordinate 19,129 of LKNJ01002289.1, forward strand.
TATCCACACCTGAAAAAACATTGGCACTAATATTTGAACAGTTAACACTTCAGTACGAGCAACAGAACTCTGGCATGCATCCAGAATTGACTGTGCAAAACATTCATCAGATCCACACCGAGTTCACATCTTAAAGGCAGTAAACAGGTCATTGGTAACCTCTCAGCTGTGGTTAAGAATGCAGAAGAAGAAAGACAGTTAAAAAAAAAAATGTAGAAAGGCCATTCATTTCATCAAAGTTACAGTACAGCGGAAGGAAACTAGAACACCATCTGTTTCTATTGATTTCAGCTATCTGAAACGATAATCTGCGCTGAATATGTTGGATTTTATATTTTTTTTACATTTGTGAGCCGTGTCCATGAAGTCTTTTTTCTCTTTTTCAAGTATTTTAATCAGAACTCAAGGCTGAGCTACATGAACAATGACTTCATTTTTCACCAAGATTCAACTTTATATTCAGTTAGTTTTACCCTTGTAAATGTGTGTTGTGTGGGGTTTTTTTTATCTGATGAAGCACTGGTGCAATTATATCACTCAAGCCCTTTTCCGAACACTACTGGTGCATTGTGGGACCAACTGACCCACTTGCTTGAGAAAAATACTTATACTCTTCTCGATACCTTACTTTCAGGAATATAAACATGTTGTTGTACAAAAACCTTTTTTTAATTTAAGAGGCCAAAAGTCTGTACAAGAAAGCTGTACAGCTGTACAAGAACTTTGTCTAAATAAAATACAGTCTAAAATTTGCAAAATTATGATTTGAACCAGGAATTAGCTGATCAAAGAAAAGGTAAACAAGATTATGAATCTGACAGTAGGTTCAATACTTAGCTCTTCACAGAAGTTGTGAGAGGACGTAATAAACCCTGCAAACACCTCTGAGTTTGAACCAGAAATCCCCTAAGTTATAAATCTGTTTCTTTCATCTTCATGTTACTACTGAATATTCAAAAGTACTGAATCCAGTTCTGTCTGCTTCACCGTCCAAAGACAAGACAAGTTCAGTTATATTCTACATTAATGGCTCCTCAAATCCACTTTCCATTCCCAAAGCACTTTGAAAAGCCTCAACAGCCACAACAACCACGGACAAACGCCAAAGCCAATTTCTGCTATGAGCCAACAAAAGGGAACAAAATCTGAATGTTTAAATTTACTAGAATTTGGAAAAGGATTGTAATTTATACTAGTAATTTGGCCCGTGCCCCATAATGAAAGTCTTAGAGGAATCACACAGTGGTAAAAGTGCACGGACAGCACATATTTGGAGGCTAGAACCTCACTCCATCTTCTGAGTGAGTGAAGGATTGCTGCTGGGTCATGGGGCCCGAGGCCCCAAAGTAAACACAGGTGTTGAGGAGGCAAGTGACTGGGGTTACCCCATCCAGTAGCTAAAGCAACACACACAGTCACGGAGAGTGAATAATACTTCAGCAAAACATATGGGCCGCTGCAAGTTTGAGTTTCCCGTCAATTAACAAATTTCTTATCAAGCCTCATTTAGGAGGGATAACAAGAATTTCACTATTAAATGGCGGTTATTAGGGGCTAATGACTAGGTATTAAGCTAACTGTGATCTAGGCATGCGTTTTAAGTGTCTTGTTTTCGGATTGCGGTCAAGGCAGGTGGGCCCTGGAATTAGTAGGAATGAAGTGAGGTAGGCATGTGACCAGGCATCCTCTGGCTTGTTGAAAAAAGTACATCTGTCTAAGAGCATCTGTCCTACAGATATGAAATGACTTTCACAATGTGCTGTTGTGCCAGTTACAAGTTGGGAACACTACAAAACCACATAAGTCTAAATTTAGAAGCTCTGTGAGTGTGAATGTATCTGCTTCTTGGATACTTTAGCTTTCCTCCGTAACTCTGGATTTCAAAATCTTTTGAGGCCATCCTCACCACAAAGACAACACCACAAGCATTTGGTTCAAATGCAACCTCTTTTAAACTTAACCACGATCATTTCTTAAACTCAATCAAACCTCAACCATAAATTGCAGATCAGAAAATGCTAACAAATCATTTTTGGAAGCATTTAGTACATAAAGTTTTGTTTTGGAAGACACTGACAAATAACCTACTACCTACTAATAGTAACTCAAAACAAATTCACCCTCCAGATGTTGCACTGCAGTCACAAATGATTTCAAAAACTATATAACTATGGCACGAAAATGTCACACAGCCAGAAACTGAATTAAAAATCAATCAATGTGCATCTTGGTTGTTACATAAACTAGAGTTTATGTAACGCATTGTCCATCTCTGTTGGGGGTGAACAACTGCACAGCAACTATCCTCCAAGTGTGTTTACACACGTATAAACACAGCATTACAGTGAAATGTACTCAGCCATACCAAAACCCAGGGGCCTTCTTCCTGGACCATAAGCCTCCTAAACTGATGTTTTAACTATTTGTTCTCAGTAATATCTACTATCTAACCCTATCAGACATGTTCTGGATTTCATGTTTTCGTATTTCTAATATCTTTTAGTTTAGATGATTCTATTGTTTATAAAATCAAGTCGTGCTCTGACAGTTCTTGGCATCTAATGAACAAGATAATGCGACAAAGTGTAGATTATTCCACGAGCCACTGCTTCACATGAAACTGTGAAAAAAAATACAGAATCATGACCTGTCAATTCAACAAGCCACCTGCTCAGAAAATTTACGATGAGTTAATATGGAGGTTAGAGGCTGATCAAAACAGCTACATGGTGTGCTACTTTAGACAGTCACAAAAGAATCTTGTTTTGTTATTGTGTTAACATTTAAAAATTGCAAGTCAGTCGCTGAAAATTTGTGTTGTTTCATGCGTAACTGGGAAGGTGGAGGGTCAACTGTAGCGTAGCAGATTCAAAGTTCACTTTCAGGAATTGATAAGCAGAACTAAAATGCAAGTTTCTTAACAACTGCCCAGTTCTTAGGCTATGTTCACAATGCAAGCCTTTGTGCTCAATTCGGATTTATTGTTCAGATCAATTTTTTTTTTGTTTGGCTGTTTACATTATTTTTTAAATGTGGCCAATATCAGATTCCAGTGTGAACTGGCCACAGTCCTGAACTGACCTGCATGCACAAAAGAACAATAACAAAAACATCACACGCAGCAAGCTGTGGTACGGAAGTAAACATGGAGGCCACTGAAGTCAGCGTTTACGGTTTCATTTAGAAGTTGTTCGTTAGCGGATGATAACGAGGACGAGGATGAAAAGAAAGAGAGCCAAATTTTAAATTTTTTTATTTAATTAATGTTTGTATTCACCGAGTGACTCCCGCCAGCAGCAGAATTGTGACGAATGTCGATCCACAGTGACGTCAAAGTCGCCTGACTGTATGACTGTTCAGACTGAGGTTGCACTGCAAAAAAATCAGAATTGGAAAGATCAGATTCCATGTGATTTGTGCTGTTCACGCTGTTATGAAAGAAACAAATCTGAGTCAACTATGAGCAAAAAAAAAAAATCTGATTTGGGCCACTTTTGCCTGCAGTCTGAACGTTCCAGTTCAAAACCAGTTTTGGATACCTAACAGGCTGTTACCTAACCTGTTCATGTGTTGATGTGTGATGGTTTTGACTCATGCTGTACTTTTGTAGTGAAGGAATGTAATATTTACATATCGTAGTTTGCTTCCACAATGTAAAATCTGAGTGCTAATTGGGCAAAGTTGACACGATTGGGTAAAACTGCCTACTGTTCATGTGTTTTCTACTGAATACATTCACATCTTTCACCTTCGGATTTGTGTTAACCGGAGTGTCACTGACCTGACTGAACAATGATTCATCTTTTTGCTGGACTCAAAGACAATTTCATTATCTGTTTGCACAGCTGAAAGCGGGAGCTGAAAGGAGGAACTACTTACTGCATGGAATGGTTAAGAAATTCAATATAGTGTGTAGTATACGTTGCCCCGAGCCCCAACTTTTGTGCAATTTCATCACCCTTGCCAAACAAATTTGATCTGTATCAGGTTGTGTCCTCTTTCACACATGCAAAAATTTGCAACAGCAAATAATTCCCAGCATAATTAATGGAATGTCATTAAAAAGTTCTTTGAGGAATGGGGGGCTAGCATTCCTTCTTGATTCGTAGCCGTTGTTTTGCAAATAGATATTCAGCAACTGGACAAATGGTGTTTTCTGAGCGATGACGGGTAACAGATGTTGTGCTTTGAAATAATTTCTTCTTTTATTCTCGAGACAGATTAACAGATTGAGGCTTTCATTAGCCTGCAGCTTCGGACGCTATGGCAGATGGGAACTTTCAATAATACAGTGATTTCTTAAGAAACAACACATACTGTAACAGAATATTTTTCCTCAGACTGCTTGGGAAAATGAATCTTACGGAAAATATTATTTTGGGCTGGTGGACGTCAAGGGAAATTCCACACAGCATGACAATTTACTTTATTTTGGGCTTTTTCTAAAATCCTCTGTCACCTCTGATTACAATGAGCCGAATGTATCAGTTACACATGTGCTACGCATGATATTCTACCTGAGCTTTCTTTGTGTATAGTGGCCACCTTGGCTTTTGGGGGTCGGGGAGGTTGCACATTGTGCATTGCCTGCCTGAGAAGTGCATGTTCTTGAATGCGGATCAAAGGAATCAGTCATCTTTTTCCCACTGAGTTAGTTATTGAAGCAAAATTAGATGTATTCCATTTGGGGAACATACAGTACAACTCCTCTGTATTCAGTGATGGATACTGTAGTCCAAACAGAGAGAGAAAGAGAGTATCATTCATGTTTTGAAGTGAAATCTGATGTGTAAATTTGGACAGAGCTACAGGAAACTTCAAAGTTCTGGAAAAGAAAATCTAATCCAATGTTAAAATGACCTAAAATGAGAGAACAAGCTCTCCCTGAATGGCTGTCTGTCTTGCACATGTGTACAGTGTGGTTTCTTCCTCATCAGTTTATTAGCTTACATTGCAATGCAAAGCAACACATATGAAGTCATTTAAAAGTATTTTTCAACTCATTTCAACTGCTGATTAGTGAGGAATTCCCTCAGCAACAACAGGTCTATTTCTTATTTGTGATTATATACCAAAACTATAGAGTCAGAAAACAATTTAAAACAAGGTGTCAATCATTAAACTATATATTAAAGACCTTGTCCTCAAGACCTTGCCTCAGGGAGAGCCTTACAGGCCACTTAATCCTCATACACATCCTCCATCTACAGCACTTAGAAGAACAAAGGAGAAGATGACGTTTTGGCATGGTAGCCTGATGGGAAGAACTACATGATGTGGAAACCACTTCCTCCCCTTCATCAGGGGCTCTAATCTACAATGTACTGTATGATCAAACATCAGAGAGTGACTGAGTCAGAGGGTGCAGGATGTGAGAGGTAAAAGTGAAAACATCCTCAGTAAGTCACTGTTGCAGAAGGTCATTAAAAATGTCAGTCACTAAGTCTATAGGACATAAAGAGGAAATTACTCCAGGGCCAGCTGGATGTAAAGATGGCATGGTGGCCAGAATCAACATTAAATATAACACATTCCTGACTGTATGTATTATTTGGGCCTCCCTTAGCTTGTGCTGCACATTGTAAAAGAAGTGGGATTTAAACTGGGTTATAACAAACAAGGTGCAGCAGCGTGATCATTTTTCTTCTGGTGGACCTGCTGCACAGAGGGTCATAACACTATCAGCCATTGGAACATTTTTTTTTACTTTTTGTGTCCTTTTAACAGTTTAACAGTGTCACTGAGAGAAAAAAATTGTTTCATTGTGCGTATGCAACAGCATAAACATTCTCAATACCTCAATAGATAATGAATATAGAGATGTCCTGAGGCGATGCTATGGATAAAAAAAGATGTTGAAAACTCCACATGCTGACTGCTGTTTTGGTGAGGATTGGACAAACTGAGAGTCCAGGCAGAAAAATTATTCAATTGTGCTTTTATACCACTATTTTTTTTTACTGGATTTTTAACATTTTTGCTTTTTTGCTTTTTATTTGTACCTGTAGACCAATTTGACCTGAAAGTAGTGATCAATTTCACACTGTCCAAAACTGGGCAAAATATAGTGAAGTAGCAGTTATTTAAAATATTAGGTGAAATATTCTTAACATTTTCAAAGCCAAAAGTCTCACATCTGAAAGGTCTGCTAGAATGCTGCAATTGTTTGAATTTGGGGGGGGAAACCCTTAATTAATATGAATATTGTTATTACTTGGAATCTAGCTCATGAAAACTTTTTTGTTAATGTTCTTACAAATTTGTAACCAGTTCTTGATATCTAGCCTTGCATCTGGTTTGGGAAATCTGTCTTTTCCTTGAGCATATTAGTAACAAAGGGTTAGGGTTTGGGTTAGCAGATTAAGAGGTGAAGAATTCAAATTAGATTTAGACCTACTTTACACCTGATATTAACATGCAATATGTATGTGGACAGCTTGTACATCTTGTAAATGCACACAGACTCAAACTCCACCAGACCATATCTAAACAAAATCTTACTGTCAGTTGAAGACAGCTAACTATTACACCTTGAATTAGGATTATTTTGTCAAAATAAGTCACAATATTCTTTGAAGTCTTACGTATAGCCAGTGAGTGAGGGCAGATGTTACATTAATCAAGTCATTATAATGAAATATGGGATGACTTCTAAAATTTACTATCTGCTGCACCAGCTGCTCCTAAACGGGTGTATATGTTGATCTATGTGCTGCGTGGTGGGATGTGGTGGCGGGCTAAAGCCTGACAGGATGTGCGTCTCTGGACGGAGCTTGCAGGGGAGAGCTCCAAAGTTACACACCCGTCCAAAATCACAAAGTGCAAGGAGGGCAATTGGCTTGACAGCACATGTAATAGACACTGCAAAACCTCGTCACCCGAGGGCCCTCGCCAGAGTAGCAGTCGTGGAGAGTGGCGGGGGTTTGGCTTGCTAAAAATGAGCCTGGGATCAGCTTTGTGAGGCTTCTCATGTCAGTCACATCCACAATCTTATTTTCGCTAAGCATCTGGAGGTTGGATCCGCGGTGAAATGTATTCACTGTGCGTGTCCGTGGCACTGGTTTTACTTGGCACAGCAAGTGATAGCTCACTTTTAATATAGAGTAGAGAGTTAGAGAGCGGAGAATTCTTGAGGCCGACTGTAAAAACGCAGAAGCACAATGGACAATGAGCATGGCTGTGGTTTGGACTGTGGGGAGATCGCAGGGAGCCTGATGGAAACCTCGCAGGGCTGCCGTGAGCACGCGAGGTCAGGACATATGCTGACATGGACTTCTGGGCCAGAGCCAGAGCCGGAGCAGAGAGGAAACGGAGGCCTCACGTCTGCTCAGCAGCGCTCCCCTGCTCCTCTCGGTTGTCTCTGACTTTATATCAAATGTTAGTCTTGTCCGAGATAAAACGTAAAACTATCTAGACATTTAATTTGGATGTATTTTGTTTGCATTGAACAGAACACAATTTCCAACATCTGGCAGGTTGAGAACTTTAAGTGGTATCTAATAAAAGAACAATACATGTTATGTTCTGCTAAAATCAAAGTCCTGAAGTCCAATTTGTGATGTGACACTAGTCTACAACCTTCAATTCTCACAGCTCACTCGTGGAACACAAGAATAAACACATAATGTTCATTTTCTTTTGCAGGGTTGGTGTTTGAATGCATTTTATCAAATCTGAATCCAGTAAAATCCACTAGTCAGATCTGCAAATCATTTCATCCTTATCAGATCAATTTAGGTTCAGCTTTAAACATTTTAAGAAACAAACGTTACAAAATAATTTTAATTTTGATGGCTCAAAAGCAAAGATTGATAATCAAAGAACTAAAACTCGAGTTTTGCCAGATCAACTAGAAATGTGCTAGTTAGATAACAACTGCCTGAATGTTTTATACATCACTCTTTGCTAAATAAAGAAAAGATATAAGATTGGATAAAACTCAGCTTAACAAATCCAGGTATTTTACCAACTTGAAATCAGATCCAAAATTTAAACTGACTACCAGAACCCAACCCTGTTATTTTGCAGCTATTTGTTGATTCGGACTACCCATTCAGCTTCCCCCTAACCAAACAACCGCACAACTGACTAAGCAACCCATTCATTCAAGTTTCCTTTTTCAATCACGTATTGAATTTCACTTATGTCTGATGAGAGCACCAGGTCTTTTGTTTGGTCTTTGTGTGATGTGCTGGCAAAGCCCCCCCCACACCCCCTTTCACAGCCAAGCTGTCAGGAGGAGCGTGCTGCCCTTAAAAATGAGACAGGGCAACAACAGGGCAACATCTGATTAGCATTCACAGCACTATCTCCACTCCCTTGGTATTTTATTACCACAGGTGCAGGGGCATTCATTGATCAGATGCACGCTATAGGCGAGGTTAGCCCTTAATTGAAAACAGCTCTATTTATACACCTGCAGGCACTAAAGGTCTCCAAGAGAGCACAGGGAGATTGAAAAGAAGAGAAAGGAAAGGGGGAGAAAACAAACACAGGGCATTGACAGAACAGTGAAAAAAGACATGCCTTGAGAGACATAGGTTAAAGCCTACAGGGAAGGCAAAAGGCATTCCCAAAACAGCATGGCTACCCAGTGGCATGAGAGGATAAGTATGCGGGTGCAAAAGTCTTCAGGGAAGTACACCATTTGTTGAAAAGAGGCACAAATAAATGCAAGTCTAAATTCATGGTTATTCCTAGCATTACTTTTTTCATTTGGATAGATGGATTTTTTTTCTTTGCTAGCCAAAGAACAACCACATTTAGTTTGTTTACCGTCCAGCTGCCAGTTTTTGTGGCCACAGAAAACACAGCGCTTCAGAACACTGTACTGATTGTGCTCGGCACACTTTGCAGGTGGTACATTGCATCCTGGGGCTCGTGTTTTCACAATGTGACCATAACAGGAGGTCGGGTGTGTGTGTGTGTGTGTGTGTGTGTGTGTGTGGAGGGGGGGGTCAGTTTTGGTGGAAGTCCAATCAGAAAACCCCAGAGGAAAGAGCAATCTGCATTTAGGAGAGCGGGGGACGCAGCTCAAACCACAGTGCCACTTTTGACGGGAAAAGTCTGCAAATGCTGTGCAGTTTTTTTTTTTCTTTTCTGTCTTGTCAAGGTCTTTTTTTTTTTGCAAGATGTCAAATTGCCAAGTGTGGGAAAGCAATGAAAGCTGTTAATTAGTTCAAAACTCACACATTAAAAAAATATGATGTCGGCTTATGGTCGCCTACAGGTTGTTGGCATTGAAGCAATAATCCAAACAGCAGGTGAAACGTACTAAAATTACTAAAATTCTTTGCCCACACTTCACGCTCAGGTCACATGATGACTGACAAAAGTGTGAGAAAACCTCAACGGCAGCAGATGTATCAGATGATTATTTATGGGGTAAATTTAATACAAAAAAAATGTACATTAATCTGCTAGAAGCTATCATTTACCTAGAACAGGATCACATTTAATATTAAGTGTTTTCCTTTTGAAATAACATAACCCCTCTGGTTAATTACCTTGGAGAGGATTCAAAAAACACTCGCTGCCGTCCGGCCAGCTCAGAACAACAGGCTGTAAAACTGTGATGAGTGATGTCTTTCCCAGCAATGTCTGATTATTAACGCAGCATTTTTATCCGTCTACTGCAGAGCACTGGTGAAAAACAAGGTACTCTATAATTGATAATCGCAAAAATGACATACCCGAGTGAGCCAGGAAGGGCTATTTTGAGACTACTTAGTATTTGAAGTTCATTTAGTCTCTCCGTGTTTCTCAAACAGGTTTTTTAGTATTTAAAGCAAAAATCATTAAAACGACCTGGGTGGATGGAAAGTAACTAGTGTTTTAAACCTGGTACAAAACATCTCTTCTCATTGTTTTAAAGGGATGTACATGTTTGTACATGATTCCTGTCAAATTCTGTATAAAAATGCCAAAGGGAAACAACTCTGCTCCCTTATTACACTTGTGGAGTTGACACTCATTAGACACACATGCCTGGTTAAGACAAAGTTACATTGTTTTTGCACTCCTCAGTCCGAATGTGGCTTTGTAATGGTTGTGACAAAATTTTAAAGGAATACTCTGCTGAACTTTTATCCTTAGAGTATCAAATGTTAATCTCCTGTACGCTTGAAAGGTTGGCTGTGGGCGTGGAACTGAAAATGATTAACCGCTAATCGTTTTACAAGCAAAAATGTCAAACATTCTCTAATTCCAGCTTCTCAATTGTGAGGATTTGCTGCTTTTCTTTGCCTGATGTGATATTAAACTGCAATATCTTTGAGTTTTGGAGCAGCTGCAGTCATCTTTGATTCATGAGTTATAATGTCATAGAAAAAATATAAAAAAAGAATCAAAACCTCTAAAGAAACTTCTTAAACTAGTCGCAATTGCAATGTAATACATTGCTTTATAGGGGCTTTTTTTTTTTTTTTTTTCATACTAGTGTCAATACAGTTTTTTTCATTTAACAACCGAAGTCATGGTCCTCACAATACTAGACAAATACTATAAAAAATGTTTTTATGGACCTTAAAGTCCATGTAAAGCTATAATAAATATGTGTTCTGACTTTGTCACACCACAGAAAAGTGTGTTATTACCCACCCAGACAAATTTGAATGATTAATACTCAGTGACAGACTCTCTAGTTTTTATATAGTGTAAGGGGAGGGGTCATGTCAGTATGGCTCCAGTGCATCATGGAGGCATGACTTCAACCTGAACACAAAAATGGTGAAAAACGGTCTAACTCCACAATTCAGTACTACATAGTTCACAGTCTTTTCACATGTTTTCAGTAATTCTTTTCTAACATGTATCCTATAATGTTTTTAGAAATAATCTCTGAATTTCCTTTACACAGACCTTAAGATGCTTTATTTTGCTGTGACTCTGGGTCACAGTTGGAATCCATTGTTAGCTGACTGGCTGCTGTCCTCCACAAAAAAAAGCCTGCTGCAAACTTTTCAGAGCCACCTTTCAAACCTACATGGGGTGAGCATTTGATACTTTCTGATCCTGTACGCCAAACACAGCTAGGACACATACAAACACATGGATGTAGATCTTGGAGACGGAACAAACTACTGTGTGTATAACACCCCAATGTTCCCGTACAACATTTGCCTGGATCCTGTTGGGACAAGATGAAAGGCTTTGTGGCCTAATATCACTGTAACTGCAGGTGTGGAGGCTCCCATTTCACCAGTGTCACTGATGTTCACAGACGTTCGGAGGAGGGGGGGGGGGACAACAGCGAGACATCTGCACGTTTGGATAAGCATCTGAAGGTTCAATCAAATTCAACACCTAGCAGGTAAATGTTTGGATACCTCCAAAACCCTGTGTGTGTGTGTGTGTGTGGTGAATGGTCTTATTTGGAGTCTGTTCTGGCTTGTCATCAAAGGAGATACCACAACCACATGGCTTCATCACGAATGGGAACAATATCTGTGTGATCACTTTCCTCAGGAGGGGCAGTTTATAGAGGACTCCATGGTTTATAGTTTTGTCATTCAGCTTTGTTTATGTTAACAGTTTTTATTTGAATTTAGGCAGATGGGCAGGCCTTGTTCTAGTAAAAGCCTTGTTCATGTAGGACATGGACTTGAATGATGAATTACTCCCATTTATCCTCCCTTTGGTAAAATCCAATCAGAAAGGATTACATAAGCTACCCAAACCGCTACCGCACCGGATACAGCTATAAAAGATTCAGATTTTATGACCTGCCGTGCTTTGATTAGCAGAGCAGAACTGCAGCCAAAAATGCATTTTACATTTTCCTCTAGATATTACTGCTGCCGCTCATTGCATGTAGACAGAAATCCTATCTTAAAACACAGGAAGAAAATAAAAGATGTGAAATATATTAAAAAGTTAGCACACTGATTTAGCAACACTCAGTGAGCTGGTTCTGAGTGTTGCTTAGGGTCACAAAGGTGCTGACAGTCAAATATAGGCTATCGTGGGACTTAAACAGCGATTAGTCAACGATTAGTCAATCAACAGAAAATTATTTGTCAGCTTTCTGATAATCGATTAATCATTTTAAGTAATTTTTCAAGCAAAAATGCCTAATATTTTAGGATTACAGCTTCTCAAATGTGAGGATTTGTTTTTTTCTTTTGTTGGTCGGACAAAACACGCAAATTGGGCAGGTCAGAGGTCAGGATCAGCTACAGCAGAGGTCTTGGAGCTGCTAGCCAGTGTTTTGCTCAACAACGGTCCAACAGGGGATCAAAGTCCAGCAGATGAAGAGTGACTTTTCCTTCTCATTGTGCACCCCTGTGTCTGAAGGACTTTTTTTTCACATGCTGAAAAATTTAAATCACACAAAACACCTTGACAGTAGAAAAAAATGAATTATATGAAATAAAAAACCGTGGATAATTTATGTCAAGGCCACATTTTTTTGTCATATCCTTTGACAGAAATATGGCCCGAGATATAGACCTGGTTTGGAGCTGAAACTGGCTGAGGCGTCACAGCACTACTACAGAAACTGATCTACAGGAAGAATGAGGATCACTCATCTAAAATATTATTCTTTCACACTGAATGAGACGTCAATACAATGAACCACAGAACACTAACATAGAGAGGCAGAGAACAGGAGAATAGCTTTTCTTCTCCTGGCCACAGCGACTGATTGATTCCAAAATCCACTGACCACATTCAGGCTTTAAAACGGTTAAATTTCATTTTCAGAATATAACAGAGAGCCTCCTGATATTCTAGCATTGGACGGGTGGTTGGTGCGAGTTTGACGTCTAAGTGAGCATGGTGGGTTGGTGAGAATCTAACTCACATTGGCCGGCTCCTGTTGTAGAAAGCGTTGCTCCTCGCAGCCTCTGCAGTCTGTGCAGCTGCTTTCCTCTCCTCAAATTCCTCCCTGCTCAGGACCGTGCCCTTGTGGCCGTGCTCCACCAGCTTACGGGCCAACTCCCTGCTCTGCGAGAGAAAAGAAAAAAGGGAGAGGAGTCAGTCAAGGAGAGGGGACACGGCCTGCAGGCAGGGCTGAAGATTGTCAGATCTTGTCAGTCTTTTGGCAGGATAAGCTGTGAATGCAGTGATTTATTTTTTCACTGCTCTTCCTGGAGACCACTTTAGAAGTGCAACTACTATTTCTATTGCTATTAAATGTCAGAGAGTGGTGAAAAATGCCTATCACAATTTCCCGGAGCTCAAGGTGACGTCCAACAGTCCAAAACCTAAAGATATTCAATTTACAATGATATAAAACAGAGAACAGCAGCACATCCTCACATTTTAGAAGCTGGAGGCAGAGAATATTTGGCATATTTGCTTGACAAACGATTTAAACAATTCACTTTCTGTTGATCCACTAACTGATGTATCAGTGGCTATTTTAGACAAAGCATGTATCCAGTTTCTGCAGCATCCTGGATTTGTGTCCAGCTCAGCAATCACCATCAAGTACTGACAAATGAAATTTGAAATCTTGGCAGCCAGTAAGATTTAGGATTTACTCATTTACCCTCTGACCTTTGGTTTAAAATTGTTATTTCACTTCCCTCGCCAAAATATGGAAGTGATAGTCTGCTCTGCAACACCACAAGCTTCAGATATAGTTTTGTGGGCTTAGTGTGATTTCATGCCTACAGGTGCATTCATTTTCTAAGTGTGTGTGTGTGCGAGCGTACATGTGTCAGTGCCTCTGCAGGGATTGTTAGCTACATTACTCCAATCACCGTTTGCAGACCCGACATCATTAAAGTCAAGCCGTAAAGTCATCATCTAAAAAACAAATCTTGCTGTCAAATCCTGTGGCTTGTCAGATCAAAGCTTCGGCCACATGTCCTCCTACCCAAAATCCCAGCAGCCGGGCCTGCGTCCGCACCCGAGAGGAAAAGTTATATTTTCCTTCAACTTTGATGTGGCTCACCAGAAATGAGTCTCAGACATTTGCTGGTCCTAAAATTGACTGAAAATCATTGTCTTCGTTTTCAAGGCTCATTGAATAAGTCTATTTGAATGAGCTGCTTCTTACAGTCGACACACCAGGACCTGGACTAATACTCTACAACATCTATTCTGGCACAAGCCAAACTGACTTTGCAATAAAACCTCTTTAACTACATTTCTGAGTTTATAGTCATAGTTTGTGACAAGTCTTAAATAACACCATCCAGGAAAAATAGCTTTATAATTAGCTGATTTATCAGAATTCGGGCCTTATCAGCATGACTGCACATGTTAGATGACCTGGGCTGGCTGTGTTGTGTCACACAGGGGTGATTGAGGTTGATAGTGATTGACTGCAGCTGATTATCAGGTCAGAAATGAGTTGTTCTCTTCTCTGTGTGGACACAGGTGTTCAAACAAAGTGGCCACTACAGCAGCTAGTCGTATCGTTAGCAAGTGTGCCACCTGTTGGGCAAAAGCAGGATTGCCCATTTCTGATGAGCTGGTTCGATTCAAGCCTGTTTAGAACTATTTATATATCAGTTAGAATAAATCTAAGACCAAAAACATGAAAGAAAACCTCAATATGATTCAGAATTCCCCTGTTGATGATACATTTTAAACTTGTAGGCTGACATTTCCACTTACAGAAACCCCCCAGATATATAGATATATAGATGTAAATATAAAAGTCTAACTCTAACACTTTTGCTCTAAGTATCACTCACACCAACACAGGACCAAGGATTCAAAAATCTATGAGTGAGGAGTGACAGAAATGTTAATTCGTCTACTTTCTCTCATGAAGAAAACTTTAAATGATTGGACCGGTGGTAGCTGCTTGGTAAACCCATAGTTTATATCCTTATTACCAAACCTATGTGTTAGTGCCACCTAGCGTGCGACCACAGACACTACACCAACAAAAGTTATCCCCATAGCAAAGCCAGCATTTGTGCAACGCCAGGATACACTGCTTTACTAATGCAGCACAAGTTACTGCGTGCTCATAAAAACTGTTCAGAAAACGAGACACAACGATAATTTTAAAAAAAAAAGCTCTTTGTGTACTTTAAAGTGACCATATGTAAGCCCAGTAAACTAGCCACTACATACCTCGCTTTGAGTATAAAGAGGACCATACGCCAGATTCCATTCCGAATTTTGGCAAGTGTGTTATCTTGCTAACCGGCAAGAAATGCATACCTCGTAAAACCTCCAATAAATCAATTTATTAATCTTAAGGATACTATGTTCAATACGGCAAATTTAATAACAAAGTCAACGTGTAAAATCGGATTTTTTGCTTCATAATCTTCTTGCACCAGAACGTTAACGTTAGCTAGCTGCTGCTGTCTTAAAAGCAAAGGATCTGAACCAAATGATGTTGTATTGTAACTGGTTGGAGGATTTGGTGCATGCCGAATTGAAGAATGGGTCTTTGTGATTTTGAAAAGTCGAAAATTATGTTTTAATAACGTGAACTGCTACAGATTCGCAAAGATAACCTTAAACGGACACCTTAGTTAATGCGGTTCTGACGTGGTGCACAAAACAGACCGGGAAAGACAAGGCAATAGTTTGTACCAGAGTGACTCACGTTTAAGTAAAATAAATCCATTGGCGTGACTTTGGAGTCGAGATAATCTTCGTAGACTTTAAACTGTGTTATAGAATCGTGGAAACGAGCGGCAGTGCTGTACTCCATCTTCCCGCTGTCTGTGTTGTGAAAGGCTGCTATGGCAACCGTCTTACCTGTAGTCCATGCAGCTGGGCTGCACGTCACAGGAAGCGGAAGTCAACACGCCTCCATGCTCACCCGCCCCAAATGCAACAAGAAGGTCCATTACATTCACATGGGGGGGAAAAACCACAACAATATTCAAAACATTACTAAAATAGTAAAGAGCTGTTGTTCATTAAGTGGCACAAATAGATTCTGAAATAATTCATACAGAAGTTTTTTTTTACACTGGCCACTGCACTTTGGCAGGGCGAATGAAATCCTGATGCCAAAAATGTCGTTTCACAGTGAAATCATACCTTAATAATACATATGATAGGTGCCTATCACTGGACACATTTTAACTTCCACAGACCAAATACAGACTATTGTTGATTCTGTTGGCCTTCACTTTTTCTAGAAATGTGTTTGTTTTCCCCCAGCTCTCCCCTTAAACTGCAGTCACAGCAGGTTTGTTTTACCCTGTGTGGTGACGGATGGATGGATTGTACAGTTTTGGTGTTATAGCTGTATATACAGTATGCCTGAATTAGTCACAGGTCAAGTGCGGCTGATGGACCAAGGAGACCATGAAGAATTTGCTTGTGAGGACTGTGCCAAATCCTACCTATAATATAATATTTTGTGTAACAGTTTTCTTTTTTAGTCATCTTGTGACCTCCCAGGCTGGGAACCACTGCTGCTTAATGCTTAATCCAAGCATGTTTGTGCAGTGTCATTGCCGTGGGTCTTCCTTGAGAAGGTAAACATGGTAAATCATTTAATTCAACTCATTTGAATTAAAAGTAACTTATCCCTATATCACAGCTGGGAAAAGTACTACATGTCCTCTGTCTGTATGTATGTATACCTGATCAACTTCACTGAACTCAATTTACACTTCACATTGGGTCTCAAGCTGGACTAATGTGCGAGATGACAGTTATCCAGTCCCATGATGTCAATCCCCAAATCCTGGCAAATCTACACTATCTGGCACCTTTACTGACTGTAAAATACAGAATAAAATGTTCAGAGGAATGTCCTCGGCTCCATTTACAGAAATACTGTGACTCTTGGCTGTCTTTATCATCTTTTATTATCATTTTGTTTAAATATTCTCATTCAGCATGACTTTTAATGGCTCTGCAATGACGTCCACGGAAAGTGAGGTAATGATTAAAGATTTTATTATGAATGTGTTCTAATGCAACAGCAACGTGACCTATATGCCAAAATGAGCATATGCAGACAGACAAATAAGACAAAAGGAAGTGGAGGCAGATGGCAGGCAGGGCTGGTGGGCTGGTGGAGTAAAGATCCTTCCAGATCAACTTTAAATAAAGACTCTCACGCAAGCTTCATCTCGTTTCTGAGGTCACCAAGTGTTTTCTTACCTAGAAATAAAGACCCACTTCATTATTTAACACCAGTATGAATAATGAACGCCAAACCTGTGTTGTTCTTATTCTGTGTTGAACAATCTCTTTCGTGGTGATTGCTCTTTCTCTCTCTCCTCGTCTGACTGATGTTGCCTGATTTTCTAATGAAAGTTTATCAGAGTCGGTTGTCAGTTGTTCATGGTGTTGGGAATTTAGTATTGTTCTTCTGTTGTTTGTGTCGAGGTGGCTGTAATTCTTTGATTTGTTTCCTAGTTTTTTGTGTGGTGTTTTATTTGGTCTGTGTTTTTACAAAGTGTAAGGTTTGATTTACTATAACTGATCTTTTAGCTCTGTAACCTGCTCATCATTAGTGGCCTCCGCCCAGGGACTACAGATGAAAATGAGCTTTTAGCTATATGGTGGTACAATATATGTATCGTGCATTGTCCCTGTTAATAAATAAATAAATTAAATTAAAGGTTCAGTTTCATTCGCTAAGCTATCAAACAGACCCTTGCTCAATTCAATACACTCAGGGGCTTTGTCAGTACAGCCATATTTGATCTTGTGACCAGTAGCTTAATGGTGGCTAATGTTAGCTAATGTTAGCATGTTACCATGGCACCTGTTTTGCCAATTCTCAGAATTTTGTCATATAGGGATTAATGGGAAAAATTCAAATTTCTTTTAGTTTATGAACCTTTGCCCCCCCTGGTGGCTGAAATATATCACTACACTGAGTCTAATTATAGGTCCAATAAAATTATTTCATATATCAAGAAATGCAAAATGCAAAAAATAAAATAATTGTAAGAAATTAATCTGAATTCTATTATGTTTGGTTTTGTAATAAATTCATTTTTGAGCAGTCATGTGACAAGGCACGTTGTGACGTGTGACGTTAAATGCGAGTTCCCTCTCTTGTGTGCATTCAGTGATTCAGCCGGCTAGTTTTTCTGTTATACAACGAGCAGAAATTATGGACATACGTCAATTTCTAAAACGTCCAATAAGTACAGCTTCATCAGCAGTTTAACCGCCCGAGGCTACCAGCCAGCAGCCGACATAACGTGAAGTCACGGAGAGGCAAAGAACCACAAGTAGCTCTGGAATAGCAAGTCAAGCTAACTCGGGGTCCTCAGCTAACACCGCAGCAGAGCGACCGCCGGTGCCAGGGCCGTCACTGGGTAATGATGGTGATCTTGGTGAGAAACACTGTAGTCCCAAGCAGCCTGCTTTATCCGAATTCCCCACAAAAAAGACTGGAAGCTCAGGACAAGACTGAGCAATAAACTGGACAAACATGCAAACTCCCAGGCTCCTCTGAAGGAGAGTGCATCTTCAGGATCTACTGCAGCTAAACGTTGTGAAAGCCATAAAGCTGCTGTTGAGAAGAACAGATCTTATTTGTGTAAAGTCGTTGATATCGTGAGGTTACTGCCGAAACTCGGAGAAGATAGTGGACATATACACGGGACGCAAGAAAAGGCATTTACTTCTACACTAGGTAGAAGACTGTTTTTTTTAGTGTATATAATTTACAAGCCTATAAAAACAGGCGACACTGTTGCTGAGCATTTTTTAATTGTGTCCGCGCTATATGTTGATGAGTTATATGCATATTTCATAGTTTTCAATTTAACACGAAATTAATTCATGTGTACACTAAATGTTTTAAAAGGGTACATGGAAAATGAAAGCCTAAATGTATAATATAAACAAATATATATATAATATATATATGATATTTCACCTTTAACAGACTTGCGCTCATGTGTGAAAGACAAATATCCTACGAAAGCCTGTGTGGGATATAGTACCAAGTGGCTAGAAACTCATTTGGTGCGCTGTGTTTTTTTGGCTTTATTGCAAGCTTGGCATTATTGTCTTATGTTGCTGTATGTATATGCGTAACACGCCACACAATAGTTGGACTGTGTACTGACGTCAGTTTAAAAATGTCTGCCCCCCCAGTCTGGATATGAATTCCAGCTAAATACCTCTAATGTAGTGTAAATCTGCCTCTCATACTGCAGCAAAACAGAACATTAATACAGCAGTCAGTGAGCAGGGGGAGGACTGGATGAAACATTCAGTCGACTAGATTAGTTTAACCTCAGAGATCAGGTTCACTGTTTCACACAGAATGTAAATATACATACTTTTTGGTAATTTTAGAACATTTAGATAGATTAGGCTATTGTGACAAAACACCACAAAGAGACTAGCGGACGACATGACTGAGTGAAGGAAAGGAGAAATCATGCATGGAGGATGTGATTCGAAGATGTAGGACTTCTCAGGAAGTAATTACTCCTGTATCTGTGGATTCAAGGCCCTGGAATTGCTGCTGTGGTGCTGGCCCCCTGTTGATTGGGCTTCCCTTAAGCCAATCAATAATTATTTTTGAGGTTAGTTACTCCAACATCTAATCCTGAGACAATCTGATTGTTGTCTCAGTTGTTTTGGCTAAATAAGGTTGGCTGCATTTTGTGCTGCTGCAATGCACCGAATATGCTCATAATGCTCATACAATCTTTTTGGTATTGCACTGATAGTGCGTGGTTGTGCTGAGCACCTAGTGTTCAGTCCACTTTTCAGTGGATGTGCATTGTGACTGAAATCTACAGTATGTCATAATTTATTGAACAAATACGTCTCAAGTAGCCTACTATTTGAATGAATGATGAAATCCAAACTTGAAGGGTTTTCAATTCTGGGGAAACTCCAATCAGGCCAAGATATTCTGACTTTTAGTCTCCTGTACGGGTCCTGACCTCTGACCTCTTACCTCCTCATGGAAGAGAGCCGGATAAAAGAAAACTGCTCTTTTTGTGACATAGTGACATAAAATGTTAATGAGGCTAAATGTTGAATCGTTATTACTCATGCTCATGTCATAAAGAAGATGAAAAACGCTGGTCAGTAATCAGCGCTCGGGCCTGTTTTAGACTAAAGTACAAACTGTCATGACCTCAGAGGATTTGGAGAACATCAGCCAACACGGTCCTGTCAGCACACACACACACACACACACACACACACCTGTCCGTCATTAGTCGGCCACTGTGATCCTGGATCCTCTTTCTGTGACTGATTTCTCTTCTTTTTTTGATTTCAATGAGATATGTAATCCTCAAATATTCCAGCACTTACAACCTGCAATGCAATTAAGCATTCATTAAAAGAAAATAGCCTCTTAAAACTCATCCAACATATACTCAAGTAAGCAGGTTTGGCATCGTAAGAGTGTAACCGCAAGCTGCATTTTCCTTATCGTCATATCCAACATAATACATATGAATATCCACTGATATATTCATGTATTTTTAATAGTCATATAACATAAAAACTCTTCATACATAAGTTTTTATTAAAAAAAATTCAGGTACAAAAAATATTTCTTTGGGATGTGTATGAGGATCATAAACATGATGACGACACAGAAGATCATTAAAAAACAAACAGCATCAAGATATCTACAGTTCTTAAGGGCCCCAGACAACACTTGAGTAACACTTGGCCGCACACGGTATATATATAATTTCCCACTGTATTAACCTGTGTATTAACCTTAAATAGAAGCATTTTATTCCTTTTAGATATTTTGTCTTTCCATATATGATGGTGGTCTTTTGTTGTACTGTAATCTTCACCAACATGCTTTTGTTTTCAACCTGGTTGTTAAATTGCAGGGTATCTCCCCAAGTCTTAGAAAGTGAGACCATTGTCTAAGGAACAAGGGATTCATTTGTGGTGCAGATCTAGAAATTATTTAAAGGACTTTTTAGTCAAAATAGCAAGATAGGTAGATTTTCTTATGAGCTGGCACTTTTGGCAGATGTGGTTCAAGATGCAGATGAATCATTTCCTACTATAACAACAGCACATTTGGATTATAATGCATCCTTGATGTTTATTTGTGCGCTAAGTAGAGTTATGCACTGAGACCCGAACCTGGGCCATACCCACATCTTTGAGACCTGACCCAAATGACAGTGACTGCACTGCCAAATTTGAGACCCAGTCTGAGACCCGGAGCTCTATTTTGCTAATGCAGCGCATTCGATACTCTTACCACTGGGCTTTGCATATCTACTTGCAACACATGGCACACATGGGAGCAGATTATTAGCACAGTCAGACAAAGAAAGACAGAAACATTGCAATAAATGACAATAAGAAAATGACCAGACCTGAATCCAGTCCAAGCATGAAGCTTCATGCGACGATATACGGCCTGAATCTGACACGAAAACCCAGTACATACGTAATACTGCACCTGGCAGGTAGCAGAACTCCAGCTCTGAGTGCTGTCTGGTTGCTTGTTCTTTCTTGAATTTGCACCAATCTTTACCACATCTGTAAATCACTTTGGGTTATACTATTGAATAAAAGTTTGTAATTTAAAAATGTACCGTAATACTGTCTATATCCATAACCCTAAACAAGCTTTTTTAACTCTAAATTCTTACAATTGCAATGTAAATACAAAGTGTATAGACGCATGTTTTATACTACTACAGGCTTAATAGAAATTATGCAGATATTTGAGATTTTCAAACATATATGTGACATACATTGTGACATGATGTACTTGGAACATTTTCCCATAGGTTAACACACAGGCTCTGACAGTGGAATATGATCAACGTAGTTTGACAGATCGACCATTTGAATTTCTTTGAATGCTTCTGCAAAATGTACCCCAAGCTCAAGTAATTCAAACAATTAAATTAAAGAAATTAAATTCAGGCTCTTAGGCTACGTATTTTACAGCCAAACCCTGCCTTCTTCCGCAGAGAAGTCCGTGTGTCCCTACATGGCCATTCCACGGCTGTTTGCCATTTGATACACCTACAGCTTCAACCTTCCCCAAAACAAGTGACCGCTCTTTCTCGGCATCTTTATCCCTGCGGTGGCGGCGGTGCGCGCTCCTCCTGGGTGGAATGCCATGAGGTCATGACTCTGGATTTTTCGGGGGGACAGCCGGTTGCTAAAATGATAGTTTTGATGGACAGTTTTCTCCGTGATCCCTCACAGCTGTCCAGGAGGGGGTGGGGGGAGTCTCCAGAGAACCGGTCCTCGTTTTCATGTTGATTATCACAAATCTGGTGTTAGGAAAGGGGACAGTTGGTCGGTGTGTATGTTCAGGCAGGAAACATGTTTGAAGCACTTTCCAAGCCAGGTTTGAGAGAGCTCAAGGTCTCAAAAGTGGCTAAAAAATATGCCTCGGAGTCAAATGTATCACATCGTTTATCATTTAACCATCAGAGAGATGATATAATTAGTTTTCAGTGTTAAGAGCTGAAATCCATAACCTATCATGTTATCATGTTTTTGTCATCTGCATGATTTAGCTGGCTGACAATGGCAATAAAATTGTGCAATTTCACAATTATGTTTTGTACCTCCCTCCTCATTGTATTTGTATTTAAAATTCTGTCTTCTTTTTAATTAAACTTTTCAGATTGCACTTTAAGATGCATTTCTTGTGCTATATAATGAAATAAGTTGCATTAATAAGTCACACACAACAGAACTCTGAACTCCATTTAACCAAATCTGTGTCAACCCATTCTACTGGTGCATAGTGTCACCACTTTCGGGACTGTACAAAAACAATTTAACTTTTTAAAAACACAGAATCATCCCCATCATCTTCTTTGGACCCTCTCCTTGAGTTAGAAAAGCAAAGCCCTCCCCCCCAATATCTCTACTGACATCTACTGTAAAATGAATGGCTTGTGAAACATGACGCCCTCTTTGCTACTTTGAGACAATGTTCAATCACTAATAATTCTAAAAATCCACTCTTATTCTGTTTCTCAAAGCTGACATATTGGTTCCTTATCAGGTTGGCTATGATAATACCCCATAATAATTTTTGTACAGTCCCTTACCAACTAGGAAATGATGGAGCAAGCGAGCAAGTTAGCAGAACGACGTGGATGACTTTTTCTTTGATGTATAATTTAAAAATAATTTCCAGTATGCTTCACCAAGACTATGCAGAAAGTTACGGCTTTAACAGCATCAAATTTTTAAATTACATTTTTTTCAAGCTGGGGCACTGGGGCAAGTTCACCACGTACACAAGTGATAACATAAAACAGGACTATGATCGTAGCTTCAACAAAGATAAACTCTACAGTTGTACCTGGCAGCCCTTTGAGGTTTTTCACACACTTCATAGATACCCGGAATGCTTTGAATGTGATAAATGACCATTGTCAGTTTTTTTGGGCACGTCTATTACTTATATGTCAAACGTCTATGAACCTTGTATCCCCCAGATAGAGCCAAACCCTATGACACCTATCCAAACCGGTACTTGGGCCAGTACTTGACTTGCGTACGTCTCGGTGCTGTTCCTGCATGGACGTTAGCCTTCGCCAGAGGAAGTTTGGGCGGAGGTGGCGGCGGGGCTTTCCTCCTCTCTTTGCTCCTGTCTGTGATGGTGAAGCCACGCTCGCTCTTGTCGTGCAGGCCGACCCTGGGCAAGAAGTGGGTGGAGACATGCTGGGATTTGACCCGCGGGCTGGAGCCCATTTTAGCTTTCCCTCTCTTATTGAGGGCCACGAACCACTCACGACCAGTCCTGTGGTTCCTGTGGATTACTGAGGCGTAAGTGTTGTAGCTGTTCTCCTGGAAACGTTCCCTGAACTTACAGTCGTCTGTGAACCATTCCTGCAAAAGAAGGGAAATATAAGGTATTAACAGGTGCTACCTCTTGCCTTTTTCTCTTGCCTTTAATCGAATGGTAATCATTTGTTTAGATCACTCAATGAGACTATTTGTGATTAATTTTTGATTACAATTTTAGCAGATTTAAAGATTTGTTAAATTGTTCCACATGTTCCATTTCTGGGTTCATGATACTGGATCTGTCCACATGTAAACAAGGACTCAGCTGCAGAACATGTGGGAACTCTGTTTGCATGCTACCATGTAACCTAACCCTGTGTTTCTCTTGTTAACTGCTGCTAAGATAATTGTCTTTAAGTCAGAGAATGAAAAATTAATGGCTACTATTCCTTTACAAGAAAGCTCCCACCAACACGCATCTGGAAGCTGACCTCTGCCAGATTCTCCCCACTGATTTTATTTCCTCGTTAATACTGATCTGACACAAGGGCTCACACACACTCATACACATATACTGCTGCTGTGAGAAACTTTGTGTGATATTCTATTTAAACTATCCTTACTGCGAGATGTGTTTCATAACAATTAATACATGTGATTGGACATTATACTGTACAAGTGTACAGAGTCTGTGTGCCTAAATCTGTCAAATTTGCAGTGAGCCTCTGCATAGTGATTTCACTATGTAAGCGATCAACAAAAATCATTTGAATTGAATTGAAAATTATGCAGAACAGCCAAATTATGTCTTCTCACACAATAGCTGATCAGGGACGGCTACAAAATGAGATGGAAAGCGATGCTGATGTTGGACCTATTACTGTATGTAATGCCCAAAATTGAAGGGAAAAACATGTCCAAAACTTCTTGAATTTCTAACCACACAGCTACATCAACACCCTAATTACAACAGAAGTGGGAAAACGTCAAACACTTATTATCTCAACCTGTAATTGCTCACTGCACGGCCCCCATTGCTGTTCAACATAACATCGCCTGATTGTGATCTGACTGGATTAGCTGCTGTAAAACTGAGGCCGCTCCAAAGTAACAGAAGATTCTGCTTTCATCTTGGGGGGTGGGTTTCAAAGTCATCTGAATGACTTTTCCTTATCACAGAGATGCTTTGACTGACAGCGGCAGAGCCTCCTTTGTACTGGTCAAAAACTCATTATGGCCTGTGTATTAACTTAATCCAAGAAGAACTTCTAAATGAAGACACACAGGCTGTTTTATTATGATGTTGTTTGGACTGATCAGCAGTGTTATTGCATTTCAGAGAATTGTGTTCACTGGCATCTGCAAAGTGGAGAATACATGTGACATATTCAATAGATCAATTTCGTACATTTGGGAAATGTTTCACTTAGGTGATGCCGTAAGAGGGAATTAGCATCTTTGATGTATCTATTTTGGAGACATACGATTATGGTTTCTGTCTTGGGTTGAACAATGTCGACACAACAGTTTTCATCTGACTCACTGCTCCTTGTGTTGTTATAATGTACTGAGAAACCTAAAAGTTCTCAAACAGGTGATGATATTGGAGGGCTATTTCAGCTCTGGCTTCTCATTTGTGTTGGCAATGCCGATGACGCTAGCTACATGCTAGCTACAGTATATAGGCTGGTCTACAGAGGTGGATTAAAGTCAACAAGTCCTCCAACCTAAACAACAGAATAGGTAGTTTGTCAATGACTCCCAAAACGACATATATATATACATACATATATAGTACCGGACCTTTGTCAGCATGGTAACAACAACAACACGTGGTTAACGTTGTGAAGCTTGGTTAGGTTTAGGAAAAGATCATGGTTTGGGTTAAAATAAGTACGTTAGTTACGTAAGCTAAAATAAACAGTTGACTGTTGGTTTCACACAGGACACGAACAGCAGTCTCCTGGGTGAAAGTCCTGTGTTGTTTGACCCTTTCATCCACCCTGACATCCTCCCTATGTGGACATTGCTGCTTTTTATAGGTCGCCGCAAACAATAAATGTAAATATGGGCCGTAATAATCAGCTTGCACAGACGACCTATACAGCTGTATTTTTCGGGAGGATGGTCTCATTAAAGTGCTGCTTATACATTAATGCATCAGTAATAATAATCCAAAGGATCCAGACAAGGCTTGCAGACAATAACTGAAATAATTCCAAAGTTTTCCAGGTGGAATTAGCACTTCAGAATTTATATTCCATTAGACTGAAATGATTTGGGTCATAGGTTGAAACAAACCTACCAAACTGAAATAAACTGTGTATCAAACCAAACGTCCACTATTACAATGTTCGGGACAATGTAGTAGATGCTTAAGACAACACTGGCATGCCGTATTACACTGTGTTACACCACATTTCAGAAACAAAGATGCAGATGTTCATTGAATGTTCCCATTTTGTGCCTAAAAATATCTTGGGTGGGAAACTCTGACATGTACCCAGGGGTGCCTGCTTTCTTGCTGCAGTATGACTTCCTTGTATAACCTCCTGCCATTCTGAAATAAAACAAACTGTTCTGCTTTGCTGAAGAGTGAAGCATAGCAGAAAATGATGCCATTACAGCGTTTGGTAAACATGCCAGTCACAAGAGAGTGCACTCCGGACTGCGGCAGTATAGTACAAAGATTTAAGTTATTCAAAGTGACCGCCTGTTCCTTTTGGCTGTTGTTTTTAAAAATGATTAGGAAACTGTACAGACCTCCCGAGTCACTGCTATGGGTGGATTGCAATGATTTAACAGAACGCTACATTTGAGCAACATAACCAGCTCTGGTACCAGTCAGGGAATTACACATTTGGAAACAAATCCATTGGAGCATGTATGAATGTACTCGCACACACAAGCACGCATACCAGGAAGGAGCTTTGGCCCCTGCTGTGTTTCATAGGATTTAATGACTGCAGCCAGATTCCAGAGATCTTATTGTTAAAATCATAATGCTTGTACAGCTGTTTAACCTGGCTCTTACCCTGCCGGATTGGTCACACTCTTTTAAAGGGACCTTTCCCATGATCCTCGGGGTTAGCTGTATCGAGGGCACAGGTGGAAAGTTACTGATGACTACCTTTTTTTTTCCTCTTCCCAAATAATGTATGTCTTCACAAATGTGTCCTTTTCATTATTACCACTGCTGCAGACAGATGGATAGAGTACTTTATCAATTCCAGTTCCACTAAAATCTGAGACTACAAACTGAACTAGGACCAAACGCTAACTCTACTTTAATATGCACAAACTTTAGGGACTGGGCTAACTAACTGGCTGAAAAAGTCTAACATAAGACTTTTAAGCTACGACACAACTGAAAAATGCCAAGAGAGCTGAAACATTCTCTAAATGCAAAACGATGCTTCTTATGGTGAGATATGAAACAAAACACATTTAAACAAGACTAAGAATCTGCAGCCATGCTAGAGGCTGTGAGGCTGTATTTAGGCACAATTGTGCTTTGAGCTAAATGCTAACATGCTAACAATGACAATGCTAATGTTTGGTAGATAATGTTTACCATTCTCACAGTGTTAGTTTAGTGTCTTAGCATCCTCACATTTGATTAGTACAGCTGATGCTGATGGGAATGTCGTTGGTTTTGCAGGTATTTGGTCATACACACAAATGAAATTTTGACCTGATGGTGGCGCTAGATGACAAGACAGGGGATCCCCAAAGTTATTGCAATTCAACCAGTGGGGGGCATGCATGTCTGAACCAAATTTCATGACAATCCATCAAATATTTGTTGAGTTATGCCACTCAAAACCAAAAATGTAAATGGTAAATCTTAAATGGTAAATGGTATATCAGCATTTTCTGTAGCTATATGATTTCATTTTAGTCTTTTCTCTCTCTCTCTTTCCCTCTCCATCTCTCTCTCCCTCGCTCTGTCAGTGTTTGTTCAACAAATGCAGGTGACCCTTTCACCTTTCAAAAGATTATGTTTGTGATGGCTTGCTGAGTAGGTCGTGCAGAGAGCAATGTGCATCTGTCTCCTCGCCTGTTATTTAGCCAATAAACTGCCACTGTGAAAACGTCTAAATATTAAATATGACAGACGATGCAACAAGATAAGGTTCAGCGTGTCACTTGACACCCAGACGTGAGGCCCAAGCCTGTCTGTGGCCCCCGAGGTTTACATCCACCCCAAATCATCAAGGCGGTTAAATAGCACGGTGCAGCTGTAGCCACAGATTGGAGTTTTAGTTATACAAATATTTCTCAGAGGCAGAGCTGCTCCGGAGGCAAAAATAAGCCCCGACTGCAACGGTTGGAGTCTCTCAGAGTGCAAGGTATCTACAGTAAGTAGTAGCTATACTGCAAAAAAACAAAACTCTGATTAAAATCAAACTAAAATTGACTCCAATTTATATAATAAATCTAAAAAATCTAAAGGCCTGCTATCAGCTTCTAGAGGCTGCAGCGTGTTTTATGGCACAAACAACATATTGACATTTTTTATTAAAACAAATCTTATCTCAAGGTCCACTTGCAAATGTTATGTCAGCTTTCAGTGAATGGGGTTAGTGGTCATGGAGCCAGAAACTCCATCCACCAAGAAATGCGGTTGAAAGTTCCACAAAAACCTAGTAAGTAAGTGAACCTTTTTTGTAGTAGTTTGAATTGTTGAAACGACTGTTAGCCAAGGTAAGGAATTCATTTTCATGCTCAACACACTGACAATTTTGTTATACTTATTGCATTTACAGTAATGGGGCATATAATGAAGAATTTGTCCTGAAGATGGCGCTAGTGGAAAGGTGCTGGTGTGTCTAAAATTAAAGGGGTTCAACCTGTGGGGACTATGAATGTGTGCAGTAAATTTCAGCCCATTAGAGTCTTGTGTTACATATTACACCTATTTTAAAGTCTTTACACTGGTTACCTGTTAGTTTTCGTATTGATAAAATTCTTTTACTAGTTTATAAGGCACTACATGACCTGGCACCAGACTACCTCTCAGAAATGCTTCTGGTTTATGAGCCGGGAAGGCCCCTCAGATCCACCGGTTCTTCTCTTTTAGCTGTTCCACAAAGCAGAACACAAACATTTGGTGATGCTGCTTTCAGCCATGACGCTCCGAGCCGCTGGAACAGCCTCCCAGAGGATCTGAGAGGAGCTGAAAATATTGAGATTTTTAAACGTAATCTGAAAACCATCTATTTAGCCTGGATATTATGTAGTGTTTTATAATTTTATGGTTTTATTACTTATGCTTATTTTACTTATCATTATTATTTTTGTATTCTATTTCTATTCTATCAACATTTTATTGCTGATTATTACTATTTATTTCATTCTATTTTATTTTTATCATTTTTACTATTTTATTATTATGTATTTATTTTGTGTAGTATTTCATGATTTTATTTTTTAGGCTATTTTTATTGCTTGTATTATTCTTTTAATTTTTTTGGTTGTTTTGGTGTTCATAAGTCCATTTTTAACATCCTACGTTTTGTCAATCGCTTGTTAAGTACTTTTGAATTGTTTGAAATGTGCTATATAAATACATTTCGATTGATTGATTGTGTACAAGTGGACATTTTGACCTGATGGTGGTGATAGAGGGCAAAGGTCAACAGGTCAGCAAAACATTATGATTCATCCTCTGGGGGGAATGAATATTAAAACCAAAAATCATTCATTCCTGGGCATTCATTTTCAATTAACTTCTCACAGGCAAAAGTGTTTAAGTGTCAAGCGGAAATTTTGATCTGATGGTGGCGCTAGAGCAAAGGACAGGGGGTGCCCAAATTCATTAAGAATTCATTGTAACGGGGTGATCAGTTGTGGGGGGTGTTTTGATACTACCATTGAGGGTACCAAAGTTGGAAATTTCAAATTCATCCCATAGTAGTTTTAGTTAGCTCATACAATGACTCATTTGTAACATACCAAAGTGACATGACTGGAGTGCAGTTTTTAGTCACAAGAATGAATGCTTATTGTTCTTTCCTATTTTGGGGTCTAACTTTACTAAGGCAGAAAAACTGTCCTTTAGGCCCTGACCACTGACATTCACGAGAAATGAGATTATTATAATATTGAGAAACACAGCAATCCCAAACCAAAGATAATTCAACACAGCAAGGTAGACTAACCCTTCCGCTGTGAGGAAGAATCGTCATGCTGACATGCCCTTGAGCAAGGCAGCTCCAGTTGTGTTGATCTGTAACTAAACCTGCTCTGTGATCATGAGGATTAATAATGAGTTATGCTAATGGCTTTAGAAAGCTTTTGAGCAAATGTATTTTCTGTCCTTGACTGAGGGGCTCATCTTTAATAATATAAAGGTTATTAATTAGCAGTGATTCCTGGATCCCTCCCATCCCTTAAAGGGACCTTTTTGTTAAAGAGTAAGATCCTTTCGTCTTCCTGCAACAACTCAACCTCTCGCAAGATTTCAGAGCGAGACTTTTCCTTGAGCGAGACTTTCTGTCTCTGTCTGTCTCTGTAGGGATCCTTTCCACAATGTTGTCAGACACTTCGAATAACAATCTGAGCAAAAACAAGCACTTTTAGTGGACGGACTTTTCAAGGGTGCAATTACCCCAAAGTTTTATGTTGCAGCCGTTGCATCCCATTTGCGGGTGCCGGTGGAGGTGATCTACTGCACCAATTCCAAAACATTTGGGCCCAGGTTTAAAAAGAGTTTCCCTTTAATGCTGGAACCTGAAAACAGCTCTGCTCTAAGGGCATCCACTTCAGCCTGATTGAGGGAGTCATGCAGACACAACAAAACCAGCCACAAACCACAGACGACCGACCTTTGAGTCGGTGCAGAAGGAGTGGATGTGGAAAGCTGGACTTTCATTTCTGACATTTCGACAGCTTGGAGCGGGAGATGAAGGGGCAGATGAGAGCGGACTGCAGACATGTTGGACCACAAGAAAGAAAATCCCACTGAGTCAGACCGTGGCTACACATGACAAAATTCCAGCAGAACAAAAATGATGATCAGGTTGAGGCAATACCCCGCAGTGTGCTGTTTTGCTTTGTCGCATTGTTGTCTCTTATTATCCACGTCTGCCCAGTTCTGTTTTATATTTAAATGTTGTTTGGGATGTGCTTTGACCTCGAGAAAGTTTGTAATTTTCCTGTGCACTTATATAAGCTGGAATGACAACTCAATATCAGCTATCTGCTGGTGGACAGTCACAGCTGCATTAGTAGATTTCTAAGAAAGCTGTGGCTGAGAATGCACTTTGAGGAAAGACGCCACATCACTCCCCGCTGACAGGGCTTCATGAAACAATACCGGGAGCTGAGGGGGCATAAATCGCCGTTGCTCAGCATTCACACCCACAGCAGCTCACAGACTCTCCAGCTCTCTGATTGTTGCTTGCCTGGCTGATTGTTTACTCAACATATTGATATTGACTTTGGGGCTCACTCCTCTGTATATTATCAGTCGTCCCAGACAGCACTTAATCTGCTGTTCCCATTAACACATGCTAATAGGGGGCCGCTTCTATCTATACGCCTGCCAAGGCTCCAACAGATGACTTGTCAGTGCGGCTGGCTGCTGGCTGGCCGTCCGGCCTGCTAACGGCAGCAAGGCCAAGCTGCTGTGGGCAGATTTGGACTTACTGTGTGTTTGGGGGGATTTGAAAGTCTTCGAAACTGTGGCTAAAGATTACAGCAGTATGCCATGACATGCTGATGTCAGATTTGGGGATTTTGTTATGCAGCACAGATGCAAAGCTGCACAAACTAATAAATAAAACAAATATAGCTGCACTAGGCATGGTTTTAATGGAGAAATACACCCGTGTCATGAGTCCAAAAGAAGTTGGTCTGCAGAAGAAAGGGGCATCATATCAAAAGCAAATGAGATGCAGATTCACAGTGTTTTGCCAAATTAAATTCTGGTGCCAGGTACGGACACTGGCAGGAAGTCTGCTCAGAACACAAGAAATGGTTGATGAAAATCAGAGGTAAACCATATGAAACTTTCAGCAAGGAAATTTATTCTTGATCTTTGGGAACAGCATGTATAACAAAACAATCTAACCATGAGACGCAGTTGAAAGCTCAGAAGATCTAATAAAGGCGTCAGTATGCTTCAAACAAAGTGCTTGTCGGAGTGTGTCCCCTCCCCCCGACACCTTCCTGACGTCAGAACTGGAGGGCTGCTTCCAACGAGTTTTGTAATGTTCTGAAACTGACACATGATTTAAACTTTCTGTCACTTTTTACATGCACAACCAAGTGCAACACCATAAATGGCTTCGCGGAGAAACTGTCCAAGAGAGTTCGCTTTTATCCCCATTTGTACGTGTATGAAAACTATCACCCAACTCTGCAGCTTTTGAGCCTTTTTTTAGCTCATTGTTTTGGCTTTACAGCATATTTACTGCTTGGTTCAGTCCCTGAATTGCTAACAGGTGAACATAGTGGAGCATTTAGCAGCTAAAGAGCTAGATGTCAATATTGAGCTTACATTGAGCACGAGGACACAAACAAGACTCCAGAGGGATGGTAATGTTGCTTTATGTCTGTTTGCTAACTTGTTAGCAATAACAACTGCTAACTGCTGTGTCAGGATATGTATGTATGCTAGATTTTTGTAGAGTTCGTCTGCCCCCAAATGGCCAAACAATCAGCTTTAAATGAATCGTCAGCATTTATTTAACTGTGAGAGTGTAAACGTGCAAAACCAAACCCATATAGCTGATTAACAGCTCTAACAGAGCCATTTCAGCTGTGTGATTGGACAACAACATTGCAATCAACACTTGCCGTGTGCAAATAAGTGTCACTTCAAAATCACATGTAGTAACCCTGCACAGTCAGAGTGAATGTAAGAGTGCAGGGTGACAATCAGAAGCAGTGTGGGATACTTACAGTGGCGTGGAGCCATCCTCTTTGATTCATGGCCAGGAATCTGTTACTGTAGACCCCTTTGATGCCAATGACCCCCTGAGAAACAGCAAAGAGCTCCAGGACACCTGGGTGGACAAACAACATGCTCTGATGATTGATGAATGACTGAGTGTATTTTTACTCCTCTTGTCATTTTCTACATCACGTTGCTCCTCCACAGTCTGGATAAAAGAGTTGGACAATGACCTGCTCTGCTGTCGTGTCACCTCAGTTATCTGGGTTATCATGATCTTACAGCACGTTCATTTAGATCACTGGTGTTTGAGTGAGTACAGATTAACGGGCCAATGAGCAACTTATATCTTCATCAACCTTTTCTGGCAACCGCAGTGAATTTTAATAACATAAACTGGCAAATTTGCAGAGATCCAAAAGAAACACACAGTAACAAGTTTGTACATCTCCAGGCTGAATTACATTTAAATGTTGGAATAAACATTTTGTAGATGTGTCCAGTATAAAAGTTCTGTCTTTAATGTTGATGAAACTATAATCTGGGTGTCAGTACTTTTTGCCCAAAACCTATTTTTTCTAAAATGCCTATGAACATAATTCTTGTAATGTACCCAACTCTAGGGTGAGTTAAGGTGCCAGGAAATGCAGAATAGTGGTTTGTGCCAATGTGGGTTCTTTTGAGACAACATTTGGGCCATTGTGGGGCACTAAAACTGTCTTCTTAAACCAGGACTGATGAAAATCGTTGGTCAGTTTGTTGTTCTTCCATGCAGGATAACAACACACTGGTTCAAAGGAAAAACTCGTCATGGCCACGTGACAGACAGGCATCTCTAACATTTCATAAAATGCTCATATTGACACAATATTGTCACACCAATGTATCCATCTGACTGCTGTACAGCAACAAGGTCAAAATAAAAGGAAATTTAGAAGTGTAATCCCAGAATATTGTCTCTGCAGTAAATGAGGTATTCTGTGAAGCCGTGATATGAAATGTAATGCAGTGTGATGGTAAAAGAATCTTCATATTACAAATCTAAGACGCCCAGTCTCCTGCTTGTCTCCAGCGCTGTCATGCAGGATTCAAAACCACATGGCTGTCGTGTTGAAATCCATGTAACCTGACAACTCTTCTGAAGGGGAACCATGAAATGGAGGCACAAGTGCACTTTCACGGTGAGGTTCGGCTGTTTTCGTCGGCGGATGAGCGATGAGAGATCTGGTGGTGCAGTAACAACTGAAAACCTGATTTATGACTTTAGTCTTCTGGCCAAGACGACACAGGACAGGATTCACATACAGGACGGTGGAAGCTTTGGCATTTGAGTTTATGAAACAGTTTAGTTTAGTTACTTTTCAATTTAAACATCTTGTTAAATCTTGATCTTGTTCATCTGCCTCTCAAAATTGATGTATTTGGAATGGATACAAGAAGAAATTACTTTGCTACACTGACATTTTTCAATCTCCTTCACATTCACAAATTTGAATTTCCCCAAGTTTTTACTGATGAAGTGGCCAATAAATCAGGACCAATATGTATGGGCTGAAATTATCACAGATACCTAGATTCCTATTTAAAAACATGTTTGTTTATGTTGTGTGTAAATGAATATCATCGTTATTTGATTTGTTTTACTTTCGATTATCTATATTGGTATCAGCATCAAAAATCCAGTATCCATAGTGCTATGCTTCTTAAATTACTGCACCCTGGAGAAATACATCACATCAATCTGGGCATTATAACCTTCCTTAAATATCAGCCATCTGCACTGCAAAGTAACTCAATGTAGTTTTTAATTCTAAAAATCTTATTTCTCTTAAATCAACTGAAAAGGGTATTTCCAGAGAACACTATAATGTACTTGTATATCAACCTATTATTGCTCTTTATGACCTATTTCATTTAAAAGTCAAATCATTGACTTTGCGTGCAAAACAGACGATATGTTCATTAGTTTTGAAGGTAAACAGTTTTCAGATTCAATAATAGTCTCATTTGTATGGTGGATATTTTTGCAGTGTACCCTAAGGAGTAGCGTTGTTGTGATGACAATCGTTCCGATTGGCAATCCAACACATCCTGGTGTCTCACTGCTGCACCTGTTACTTCCACAAATAGTCTACCTGCCAACATCCCGGAGAGACACAAACAAGGCTCGTCAACCAGATGGCCGCTGCTCAGATATTTCACAGGGTCAGGCAGCCTAAGTTTAGGTGCGCGGTCCTTACACTCTTCCTGTGTAA
Source organism: Maccullochella peelii (assembly GCA_002120245.1). Taxonomy (NCBI): domain Eukaryota; kingdom Metazoa; phylum Chordata; class Actinopteri; order Centrarchiformes; family Percichthyidae; genus Maccullochella; species Maccullochella peelii. Next base: position 53,902 of record LKNJ01002289.1, read on the forward strand.
ATCATTATTGTTATAACTTCCAGGGACGACATTTAAAACGGCTAAATCTGCAAACAGAAAGAAATCAGTTAGAGCAGATGCAGGAATATAGATCCCAGTGCGCATTCTCAGCGGGACGCACCGGATTCATCTGCGCGTCAGACGTTTATAATTTAGTAGTTAGGCTGCATCCATGCACCGTGAAACCGGAAAGAATGACTTACTCAGCTGGTTGGGCGCATGGCTGCCGTTGACTCTGCCGTCGGGATGAATCTGGAGATGGAAGCCGATGCCAACCCTACAGTAGAGCCTGCAAGTCCTGCGTCCGGAACTGATCTCCTCCTCCAGAAGTTGGCGCTCCAAAGAGACGTGCTGTGCTCCGGCGGCGGCGCAGATCAAGTGAGCGACGGTCAGAAGGTAAAGAGGAACATTCATTCTTCCAAAAAGGAGACAGTCGCTAGGCCACTTCTAGCATTTTGGTGTCGCTCCTGAGGTCTGGGCACCAGAAACCGTGCGCACACACGCGTGCAGCGCTCCTGGGCATTACCCCGGCTGCAGTAGCTGGAGTTGTTCTGCTGGCACGGGGATATTTATAACGCCAATGATCTCACTACTCGATGCATGCCTGAGCTCTAAAGGACGCTCTTTCATCCAGATTTTGTCGCCGAGATGCCACTCCTGCTCAGCGCCGATCCACAGCAGCGGGGCGTGAAGGAAACGCGGCTCACACCGCACATTTTCCAAACAATCGTCCGCGCCAGGACGCACTAAGCGCGGCATTTTACGCACAGGGATACATCGTTTTAATAGATCGAGGACGCGATTAATTCATACATGAAAAGACATGGAAAAAAAAAAGACTCTTCTGACGGAGCTTTTCTCAATATAAGAAGAGTTTAACCAAAATAATGACACGTTAAACGCAAGAGTGAGGACGGTGGGGTTCAGGCAGCAGAGATCATCAGGTGGTGCAGCAGAGTTTAAACACTGGCTCACCGGGAGACTCAGGCGGCCGTATTTATAGGCTTTAGTGCACCTTATCATCTGATACGTCCATGCTTACAGGAGAAGCGTCTGTCAAGCTGCCTGATGTATTCTGAGCAGTATACAGTGCCAGAGGAGACATTGTAATGATCAGATTATGGATTATTGCACAAATGGATAGTAAAAATATTCTGGACTCATTTAAACACACAGTTCTTCTTCAGTTCTTCTCTGTCATTTTATTTGTTTAATTTTAGGGATTTTCTTTTCTCCAATAAGATTCTACCTCCTGCTACCTGATGAGTTATGTCCTCTCAAAACCATCTAAATAAATGTTTTGGATGGCAGTTTTTGCAGTGGGTGTACCAGCAACAGTCATGTGACCTGTCAAAGTGTCCTTTAACAAAACACTGAATGCCCCAGATATGAATTTCACCTTTTATTAGTAACCAGTGACACAAAGATGGCAGATAAACATCATAACCATCTCCATGATTCATGTCATGCAACAGTTTAATATCCAACATCATCATGCTGTATATTGTATGTAAAGTATCAGCTCTGGTTTGGTTATGATGCCAAACAAACACACAAATCACACAAAGACAGAAAGTGTTTAATGGAGTGAGAAAGAAGAATAACTGAGATGTTTTGCTTATAAAATCTAATAAATCTTTTGGTGACTTTTACTGGTTCCAAGTGAGGGAAAAGGTAAAGAGGCCACAGGTTTGATTCTTTCCTATGCGCCTTTGAGCAAGACTATGGTCGCAAAAGGTCAGGAAATTTACCGAGGGAAGTTGAGCTCGGGAATTTTTGTTTTTGTTCGGGAACACTCGCACCAAGGCACACGACAGGCTTTTTGCGTCTGACACAGAGTCACCCTCAACACACTTGCATAGTGAAGATGAGGCCTCAGAGTCTGATACCGAATAAGTCCATGGAGAGGATATGGAGGCCCGAGAGGAAAATTATTTTGTTGGAGAGAAGTCTTTTTAGGTGGGGAATGTTTTTTTTGTTGCTCAACTAAATTGTCATTTTTTTAAGATTTCTGTTTGAAGGGTTTACAATGATGTCTGCTTATGATATGGGATAAGATTTGTTTCTATCTGCATATGACATGATAAATACAGGCGGATCAAATAACCCATATATTTCCATTTTATTCCCGTTATTTCCCATAAATTCCTGTTAAGTTCGATGGAAAGTTTCCACCTTGAATATTCCCGGACCTTTGCAACCCTAAGCAAGACACAAAAACCCAAACTGCTCATTCATTGCCTGTTGCGCTGAATTGGGCGAAAAGACATAAATCATGCAGTCAGCGCCTGTTGTTTGTGATTGTCATAGAGGTTATCATTCTGCAATTAACATTATATCAAATCATAACCTGCAGAAAAACAAAACTCTTTGAATTTCCTACATTTTTAGCATTTTACCAGAAGCAAAAAGATTCTGGCTATTTTTGACACATTTTGTCACAGAAGGAAAAGCACAGGTGCAAATAATGAAATTAATTATAGCTAAATTCCAGTTAGGTGCTTCAGTGTCAGGGTCCTGGTATTGTGCATGTTGGCTCACTGTCACTGTCTTAATGGGACACTTGAATAGAACGAAGCCATCGTTAATGTTATTATCAACCTGACAAGTTCCTGACAAGTCAAAATGTCTGCTGACAAAATGAAACCATTTAAAGAAATGTTGAAAATAAAAGTAAAGGAATGATATGAGTTTAAATAGGTTTGTGACCTTTTTATTGTATTTGAAATGGGCTTCACTGTGATCACTCCACCTCGAATGATTACTCTAACAGACATAATGCCATGATGTTACCACTGTTTACTGTATGTGTTTGTACTGGGACAGACTGTGGGGCCTGCAAGAACTATTTCCTTCAGTTTATTCCAGTTTCTAGATGTTCATAGTTCATCGTTTAAAAGATAAATTCAGACTTTTTCAAGTCTACCCTAATACATTACCCGCATGCCCATATGCACATTGATAGTTATTGATCACTGTAATCATTCGTGCTGTCCTAGTACAACAATTTAAGAGATGATGAACAAAATCCAAAGGCCTCTCTCCATGAAAAAAATGCATCCTAAAGTTCAGCCAATGAGGCTTCAGGAGTCTGGGTTAGATCAATCAGTTGGGTATCTTCCAAAGTTAATGTGAAATTCCTGTTCAATACTTTTTGATGGACCAAAAATACGGGGCATTTTAAAATCATCCATCTGAATGCTGTATACTTTGAATCTTGGTCGCCGTAGCACATGTTCAGTGTTAAGCTTATTCATTTTCTATCTTCGCGTGCATTAATTGCAATCCCGTCCCTCATTGTTTTCGGGGGCTCGGCTATGTTTGAATTTGATTACCTCGCGCCCGGCGGTGGATTACGGCCTGTATAGGGGCCTAATTGTCTCTGACACACAGAGCCGAGGCCGGGCCCACATTACCTTTTATGTAAACAGCGGGGCAGTGTTTAGTCCCACTGTTCTAATGGCCAGTCATTCCTGTGAGGCCATTCCAGTAACAGTGAGGTAATCCTCCTGAGTCGTATAAACACGGATGATCCTGATTGATTCTACCGCCCGATTGAGCCCAGCTTTTAGCAGCTTTTTAGTCTAAGCAAACAGCAGACAGCAGGTTCTGCTGCGGCCCTGAACCGTCTGAGCCCAGAGACAGTGATCAATCTGAGGGTCGGGGGCACTGTTTGGGAGCATCTGACCGGCCAAGGCCTCAATCATCAACATAATGACCTCTGATATCCAGTGGTGCTTAAATAGTCTGCATAGTCGTCATTGTAGAAGTCCTTTGTACTGTATGTTTAATACTTGGACACTTTCCTTCAAAGTAAAGAGTAAAAACAGAAGTAAGATTCTTGTTAGCTTTGGAGAGTATGATCTGGATCAAAGTTTGGACAGAAAATCACACTTGACGTTGAAATCATAGTATAAATGCAACTCTGCATGAACTCTAACTCTAAAGACTGCAATTGTAAAACTAAAGTTACAGATTTATGTGATAAAGGATGAAAGGAAATACAGGTCAGAAGAGAAAACACGATGACAACAGTAGTCAGAGAAGTGTCCATTTAAAAAGAGAAAAAGATGCTGAAGGTAAAGGAGTTCAGGGATCTAGGGGTTGTGTTCATGAGTGTGGGTAAAATGGAACGGGAGATCAACAGGACTGAATATAATCGTAAGTGCTTATTTAACTGGACGATGTACATTTCCAACCCTCATCTATGTTCATGAGCGTTGGGTAATGACCAAAAGAGTGAGATTGCGGATACAAACGGCCAAAACGAGCTTCCTTGGCAGGACGGCTGGGCTCACCCTTACAGAGAGGGTGAGGAGCTCAAACAGCAGAATCTAAGTTGTCTGTGAGCTGTTAGAGGAAAACTGACTATCTTTTCACTTTGAAGGTGTTGTGTGCCTATCTTAATACTTAATTAGATGGTGCATCCAGAATTGAATCATGACATGGAGCTTCTGCCTTTACTTGCTGTATTGTCCAAACAACGAATAGTACAACTTCATGCCTCCTAGCTATATCCTTCTCTTCCCATCTCTTCCTGTTTACTAGACACGTGACATATCTACATGACAGAAGGGACAGTGCTTTTTAACCACTGAGCCAGCAGCTCCGACATACCTGTGTTTTAATTATGACCAGGTATCAGTCATCAGATTTTGGCCTGTAAGAACCTGCAGAGACTGTCATCAGTCGTTTCAGCAAATGCCCAAAAGCAATACCTTTACGTTCAAGTGACAAAGCCCTCTACTGGCCATAGAAATGAAGACAAAGCAAAGGAAGAAGAAGTGTAACATCATTACAGAGATACACAAAAATATTCAAAATGTCTGACTGAATGTGTGACTTTACACGACCGACAGTCAACGTTGGGTTCTTTTAACCATGACCAGGATCGTTCCCGAACCTTAACAAAGAAGAAGTTATGTTCAAACTAGGCTGAGTTTGAACTTATACATAGCTGGTGCAACCCAGAGCAGGTGTACAGTGGAGTATTCTTTCAAGAGCTGCTAACCCCACTGTAGCAATTAGCAGCATTTTGTCTGGGTTAACAAAAAGATGGTCTAAATCATGTTTGCAAGGCTTCTCTACTATAACAACGAAATTCTGATGGAAATAATTGAGTTGAAAACATGTTTGACATAAAAATGGTCAAATTAAAGAAAACTGAACAAAATATTGGATGTCAACAGCTTTACTCCACACAAACTATTTGCCTTCAAAAAGCTGAACAGTGTTCGTTCTTGCTGCAATCCCCGGGCAGTTCAGATCATAAATGGCGGAGACGTCTTGAGAAAACCTGCACACAAGAGTCCCCTAAAGCGCATCTTTGACAGTGTTCAGGTTTTCCAGTTTCATACTTGCACTTATGTGGACAACTTAATTAATTTCAGCATTTGCTTGTCCTATGGGTCACAGTTAATGAGCTGTGCCTACGATTGTTGTATATTATTTTGCTCTTTGTGTGTACATATTCTTTGGCCACCCAATATTTTAAGATGGTTCCTCAGGCTTTTCTGTGTTGGCTCGGTTGACTCTTCTGCCATGGCTACAGAGGTCAGCCAAGTTCCCTTCAAATTCATCAACCCTGTTCATATATGATTTACAGTGTTTATACTTCTGCTTTGTACATGAATGAAGACATGTCCTGCAGTGTGAAGAGGCCATTTTCATCTACATGCACAAACAAATTACTGCCAGCTGATTGTATTGACTTTAAGGATCGTTACGTCAAACACACCGTGGGACGTCCCCGTGAGCGCTTCCCACCATCAGCAGCCCCTCTGGAGCCTCAGCGACGTCTCGTCTGCAGCGTCCAACATTTCCCGCCGGCCCGTGTTGTTCCCGCTCCGCTGACAACCTCTTGGAGTTACAACAGATCCCCATTTCCCTGAACCTTCCTTCTTTCAAACTTTCAAGGCCTACTCTGAAAGACAGCTCTGAGAAAGTTTGTGAGAAAGGATAGTCGCCGAGGGAAATGAGACATGCATTTGAACTGCAAAGCCTGGGCTCAGCAGCCAGGCGTTTAAACTAAACTTCAGACTAAGGTGATCAACATAGCGCTCTCACAGTAATTAGCAGGACAGGGACGCTGCTGCCTGTTTGTTGTTGGGGTTTTTTTCAGCTTGCTGTTTCTTGGCGGCGCCACAAAGCAACACCTGTTTCCTTGTTACAGACACACCACCTGTCAGCATAGAGAGGAAGGGAGGGTGTGTGTGTTTTGGGGGGTCTGATCCACATAATAAGCATCGCTGTGTATGGAGGACCCTGAGAGAAAATGTACCTGGGCCTCCACGACTGAGTTTATCTTACCAAGTCACGAGTCCATTTGGAGAGGACACACGGCTTTACTGAAAATAAAGAGATTATATGAAAATAAAAGGAAGACATTCAACAAGTTAAAATAGAACTGCTGCTGTCAGGAGACAAACTTATTTTGAGTTTATAGTTAAAGGACAGCCTCTCCTCGAAGGCATTCACATGGTTGTACACACAAAAATGACAGAAGAAGCTGTGTGAAGAGTGAAAAAAGAGATGCTTGACGGAGAAGTTCAAATCCGGTGTGAAGTAGGAGTGCTTGTCATATTTTCAGTTTTGGAAAGACTGTAGGATGCAGCACCCCAATTCCAACGTCAGAAAGGTGTGACAGGAGGAGGACTCAGACCCTGTTCGGCCATCTGACAGCTTTGTGCAGCACAGACATCTTATCTGAAGTCTACGATTGTAACAACGGCTTCTTCTGTTTAGTCATTTTGCACATTTTTGCTTTTTTCCTTTTCTTTTGTTTTTAGTCATTAACATCTCCTCTCATTTCCGATATCTGCCGTTCCCCACCTGCCCTGTAATTGCCCTCAGTGTGTTCCCAGCAATCCCAGTCACCTGATCCCCTCACCCACCAGCACACCTGTTACCCATTCCCTCATTAACCTCCCCTGCATATATACCAGCCCTCTTTCCTCTCTCATTTGCCAGGTTCTCTAATGTACTACCCAGTCTTAGTGGTCCGGCCTTTGTTCTGGTTTTGCCTGACTGCCCCTTGCCTGCTTAGTTTTCCCTTGCTGACTGATTACCTGTTGCCGAATTGTGCTTTGAACTCTTACCAAGTAAATGACTGATTGCTTTCAACTGAGTCCACATCTCTGTGTTCAGAACCATTAGAATGATAGATCTAAGCAAGAATCAGAGTGTGTCTTATTGAAACCAGCCCTGTGACTTCAGCGCAGACCAAGAACAGAAAACTCCACTGCAGCATTCTATGCACTCACACCAGCAGTATTCGTCCTGGACCAGGTTCTGGTTCCTGCAGAGCTTGGGACCGATTCCTGAGGCCGAGGTGGAGAAGTGTGCTGGTTGGATTTCAGGTGATGAAATGTTCCCTGTGGAGGGCTTTATCGGAGGTCTTCAACTCCCGGTGAAAACAGCTGAGAGCAGCTGATCGCAATCCTAAACTTGGAGCTCATCCAGCAGAAAGGAATGGTGCTGAAGCTTGTGCCTGATGGTATGTTTGTGTAGTTCTGCTGGAATTTGACTTTGAGAAATTAGTGCTGGAGAACATTTGAAATACTTGAAATACCCTTCTTTGGTTGTTTAAATATAAAAAACACTTACAAAATCTTTATTATCTCATACTTTTGAACCAAAAGTTGATTGCATTTACAGTGACACTTTATTATGTAACCGCAGACACACATAAAAATTCAAACCAATAATACAATAAAATACTTTTGAACAGCCTGCTGGAATATTAAAAAACCTGCAACGTCAGTTTTCAAAGTTACAGTGATAAAGAGCCAACCTGCTTGTCTTGAGAAACAATTATGTGTCCGTGCTGAAAATGAAATATTGCAGTATTTTATAACTCATCAAAACATTTAACCCTTCATTATGTCTCAACCTTTACCCTTTAATTTTGAAATGTTTTTGTTAATGCAAAGCAGCCACAGAAATGCTATTTGTAGCCATTTTGGCTCTGGCTATCTTTTACCTTAATTTCATTGGATAGATTCCAAGATGCATAGTTGTCAATCAGAAATCAAGTTAAGGTTTTCTTCATTTTAAAACAAATAAACCCATTGCAGATATGATAATATAAATGTTGTTACATTTTCCGAGCCATGCGGAAGACTGATCCTACTTTCTTAGTGGTCAAACAGGTCTTCAGGACCTAAAATGTAGATGCAGACATCCTGAAAAAGGATGTATTTAGTGAAGAGTTGATGTACATGCATGCTTTTTTTCAGCACTTCTTGCAGTAGTACAACAAAATATAAATCTACTGTTGCTCCAACTGATCATGCAGCTAGAAATGAATTAGTACATCGTAACACAAGACTGCAGTGTCTCTGAGCCTATTAGTTTCCAGACCATTCCCTATATCTAAAAATGTATTTTGAGAGGAATTACTTTTCCAAACTGGAGCCAAAGTGCAACAGGAGTTCTACATGGACACAAGAAAAAAAAGAGACTTCTGCAAGAACTTCTGTGTAGATTTGATCTTTTTTTAACTTCTTCTGAAACTCCAGAAACTTTTGGAACAGATCCACAGGTCACAGGTTTACAAAGACTCTTCCTCTCTTTGTTCTGTTCTGGTCGTCTCATGATGGTACATCCATTTTTCCTCTCAGAAAATCCCTTCTGAAGATATTTACACATCAGACTTAGATCTTTTTCCTTTAAGTGGTCCCTGGGTGGCCACGGGACGGAGGACAGAAGATAAATATGGTCTGCTTTTCCTCACAGGAAACAGGCGGACTGAACAACACTGATCTTCACTAATCCATTATCCACCTCTGCATCTGGCCCACCCCTGGGCCACCATACATCTTCATTTGGACCTTTCACTGGGCCTGATCGCACACTTGAACTCCCAAGCATGTTTGTAACACACACACACACACCAAACAAAACAAAGCTTCACAGTCTGAGATTAACATATGTCCTCATGCAGCCTTTTCATTTTCTTTTATCTCAATTAATACTTGATTTTTGCAAGAAGAAAAAACTCTTTCATTGTTGTGTACATATTTAAAAATATAAGACATCAGAAACTGGAGCAGTTTGGGTTTTCTGAATAGACAGTACGGCTTTCACTTTTTCAAAAATTCAAGTGGGAAGAATTTGAATGAACTAAGATGTAATTTGTTGAAGTTTTCGAACAAATAAAGTTAAATGACAGTAAAGTGTTTGTACGCTTTCTTTTTTGCCCCACCTGCTTTCTGCCTTGGCACAGAAGTTTCGCGGTGCCTTCGCTGCCTCACTTGACAAGCTAACGTTACTGTAAGGCAGCGCATAGACAGACAATACATTAAGGAAGGTTCCCCGCTGGAGTACAAGGCACGGGCTGTTTGAAACTTTTTCCACACTAGAACGACAATTGGAATTACAAATGAAAAATGTGGCAGCCCTAATAGAGAACCGTGTTTAGCCGCTCTTCCGCTAGCTTCTGTAACTCAGTGCAACATCTGACTGGGGGTTGCTGTCATCTGTCTTTGGAAAAAGTGAAACATGTTCTTGGTATTTACTATTCCAATTCGGAAGATAAAAGATAAATGTGTAATACTACAGGACTTGATATTAAAATTTGAAGACTCGAGATTTTAAAACAGCAATTTGTTAGCATCCATAAAACTCCAGCTCCCGTGAAATATTCTGTATTTTTCTAGCACTGCACTATTAAACGCCATCGTAACAGTTTGAGGTAGGTAGGTATCGTTAGCTAGCGATGGTCACTCAACCAAAACCTGCCCACTGCTTCTCCACATGCTCAAAGTTCAAAAGACTGTGGTCCATCATGTGCATATGAATATGTATCTTAAACCTCAATACTCTCACAGCTAGCATTAGCATCCATATGTATTATTGTTAAATTCTGCCTTCGTGGCTGCCCTCCTTTATGTGACGTTACTGTAATGTATATACTGATTTAATTTTTTTTTGATTTTTCTTTAATCCAGTTTCTCACATAATAATTCGTTGGGGACGTCAACGTAAAAATTGCTCGTTCAGTACAATTTTGAGGTACTTTTTTTACAATTACTTATTTTTACAGAGTATTTCCATTTTGAATAATTGGCTTTAAAAGTAGCTGTTTTATTTCATCTCATACAGAATGACACTTTAAACTACCTGGTCATGATGCTTGGTGAAGCACTAAAAGGAAGACATTTTAAAAAAACTTTGATCATATACTTTTACGTGCTAAATGTGACCATAATACCACACCTGTGGCTGACTTTTTTCTATCTACAGTAGTAGATACAGTAGTAGTTGCTGATAATACTTCTGTAAAATTCTGAAGGCAGGACTCGACTGGCTGTCTCTGTCTTTCTAAACAGGAGTGTAATTAAATCAGATTTGAAATGACATGTGCTCTCAGCAGCAAAAAATCTGTTCCGTCTAGTTTTGCCATGCATTTCCTCTGCGGTCTCTGAGGAGATGGTTGTGTGTGTGTGTGTGTGTGTGTGTGTGTGTGGTGTTGTAGTGAGCTTAAAGTGGACGGCTGCCGGTTGTAAATAAGTAAGATGTCCTCTGCTGTTTTAGCTGTCGGTCCGGAAAGACGGGCACACGTGGTGTTGTAGTGAGCTTAAAGTGGACGGCTGCCGGTTGTAAATAAGTAAGATGTCCTCTGCTGTTTTAGCTGTCGGTCCGGAAAGACGGGCACACGACGGGCCAACTCTCAACCTGAGCCGTGCCTCGTTCTCCGGTCATTACTGTGGCTGATAAAGTTGGGTTGACTTTCATGACATGATGGGGGGGGGGCAACATGCCATGAAAACTGTATGCCATGGCTGTTATGGAGATGTATTTCAAAAGCAGCACAGGAATGTGTAACAAAGTAATACGACCATATTTCGAGCTCCTGCTGTGTGAAACACAGTCACTACATCATGGATGTCAAACAGCAGCCGACCTGCTGTAAATACAGAGAAGAGTACCAGTCAAAACCATTTCAAGCACAAAATTAGAAAAATGTATTGGAATTTTAATGGATTAAATGTGCTAAATATAACTTACTTTAAGTGCCAACAGAATGACAGTTTTCCAGGTTTGTTACTGTACACACTTATGAGCTGAGTGACTTTTTTTCTTTAAAATACTGTATATATGTGACTTTGTAAGTAAAATTTCAAAATGCAACTTAATTGCTTAACTTTACAAAATATTTGTGGCTGAAAAGTTACATCATCAGTTATGATTTGTTTAAATTTTACATCAGCACTGATGTTGACACGTGTAGTTATTGTATATCTTCATTAAGATGTGATCAGTGCAAAACATTGATTAAATGCTTCAAACTTAGACGTCATGTCCCTTGTGGTCATGTTTGACTAAATAAATCAGCATCTCTAAAGTAGTTTTTCTTAAATTTGTTGCTGCAATTCTCAATTTGAAACTTTGTACAAATGTGTGAGGCATGTTTTGCCCATTTGGAAGTTGTAACTTTAAAAATAAGTGTGTATCTTTTTTTTAAAGTGTGCTAGAAATGCCATCAGAAATGATGTATGAGATATTACAGTTATAAAATGGAATAATACTATATAATAATACAGAGAATATATTTTAATACTATTAACTTGCACAAATTACAAAAAAAAAGAAAGAAATGAAATCTGTGAAAGTGTGAAAACCATTTAGTTTTTGTTGTTTGTTGAGAGGCGTTGATTCAGCTTAATGGTCATTTTGGAGGCTGTAGTCTGCGGTGCTGTTGAATTGTACTGTGACATACTGACAGGTGTTTCTTATATTTAGTCTACCCTTGTTGGTATAAATGAGGTCAACGCAAACTGAGAATTAAACGTTCATAAAGGTAGGATTTATTGGCTGTGCTAGTTGTAGCTAGCTGTACCTAATAAACTGGCAACCGAGGGTGTATATATATAT
>LKNJ01002290.1:0-76208 GCA_002120245.1 Maccullochella peelii
TCTATTCAGTGTCCAACCAACTGTGAAATATGGTCACAGCCTCCCTTCTGTTCCTGAGTTATGGTGTTGAATAATGGCCAAAAAAGTGTTTCCACAACATTATGATGTCACAGTGAAGTTGACCTTTGACCTTATGGGTAAAAAAATGTCATCACTTCCTCGTTGTATCCCATTAAACATTGTGTGAAATTTTGTCATAATTATCAAATCAATTCTTGAATTATGGCCGAAAACGCGTTTGTCAGGGTCATTTTGAGGTCACAGAATCTTTGACCTTTGAGTCAAAAGTGTCACCAATTAGTTGTCCTGTGAAATATGGTCATCAATTCTTGAGTTATGTCCAAAAACATTTTTTATGAGGTCACAATGACCTTGACCTTTGACAACCAAATTCTAATCAGCTCATCCCTGAGTCCAAGTGGACGTTTGTGCCAAATTTGAAGCCAAATTTGTGATGGACAAGTGGGAACTTTAAGTCCTTTTGGACAGAAGTGAACACTGAAGTGTTTCATTCGATTTCAGTAGTACTGAACATAAATCTCTCTCCTTGTCCTGTTGTTTGCTTGCTATCAGCATGAGTAAATGTAAATGTAGTAAGGTAAAAAAAAAAGACAGGAAAATAGTTGGCTGCTAAAAGAATGATTTTGTTAAATTCGAATATCCGTAAGCTAAAATGTTTCTCAATAGAAACATGGTTACTTCAGTTTTTTAATCGTATTGGTATATGGAACAAATAGCTGATACTAAATACAGTTCTGTTATGAATTGGGATCAAGTTTGGAAATGTGCTGTTTTCATATTACACACGCACAAAAAAGATTAACACTGTACCCAAATGTCTTTATTGGTAATTTTAGAGGACATCCAGGTTGCTGTGAGTGTGCAGCATATCAGTAGCTGTTAACAGCCATGCATGGCTGAGGGTCAGTACCCACTTACTTTGTATCAGACAAGGTTCCAGTTAAATTTTCCACTGAAGTATACCATCGCTCTGTCCATCGCTGACTGCCAGGTGTCCTGTCTCTCATTCTCTCTTTTTCACTGTCAGCTGGGGACCGAGGTGTCTACTTTAATGCCTGTCATTTAAGGACTGCTATGAAATAGCCGTGGAATAGCCTTGGCCTGGGCTGATAGCAACGGATAAAAAGGATTGCCATTCACTCAGAGGGAGGTGAAAAAAACCCAATGCAGCCCAATCATGGCCACCATAAACAAAGAGAAGGAGCGAATGAAAGAGTCAGAGGAGGTGGGGATGTGGGCAGTTGGCGAGGTGAGAATCATTGACATAGCGATTCAAATAGGATCCAGTCAAGAGGAGAATGGGAACCATACCGTATCTACTGAGGCTCTTGGTGAAGGTGGAGGAGTTGGAGATGTTATAGGCAGAGTTCTGCTTTGGCACCAGGGCGATCACTGAGCCATCAGTCACCTGCACATCAAAACACAAAATACTCACTGTGTGAATCCCACTTAGCTGCCTGTGCCTGTTTGGTGTGCGCGTCAGTGCTTGTGTACCTGATAGTGAGCCAGTGTGTTGAGTCTCTTCCAGTCATTGTCGATCTTAGTTGTGATATCTTCATCTTGCAGGATGATTCTGGCCATCCGACCTTGGCGCCATTCTTCAGAAAGAGGGAACAGAGGTTTAGAGTGAAGAAGTGATTCATTATGTCTTCAAAACTTCTTGCAGTGACGTCAGATATCATTTCAGTTGTTTCTAAATGCCAATCAAGTGGCATTATCTTGATACCTGTGGAAAGATCCGCCTTAGCTAAGTTACTAAGTTACAAAAAAATATCAAAATGTGAACTGTATACAACTTGTTTCTGTATTGGCTTGTGTTTTATATTTGAAGTGCATTTCTTTATGCCACATAGGGGTTGTCAGTGTGTTTCTCTATTTACTTGTACACTTTTTAAGTAAGTGAATTATATGTAGTCACTTAAACTGCACAAATTAACAATGGCTGAAATGACTATGTATAATTTGAAAGAGGTCGCTCATCGTGACAAACAATTACACAAACAATTATCACATGACTCTGCTGTTTCCATCACCCTAAAGAACATTTTGGAATCTTTCAGCTCATTGTTTGGTTTTACAGTCCCCAACTTTATGGTTTTGGATCACTCTATTTTCCAGCACTGTTTTCAACAACAGGTTGCTGCGCTGCCGCCTAGCAGTCAAAACAAATGTATTCATGCAGATTTAATTATACTATTAATTGATTCTGGTCCCAGTCTATAGTGTTTATTGCAGCTTCAGTTTTTTGACCTTTTCCACAGAAAATCAAGTAATTCTGTCTTCTATAACAAAAAAGAAAAACAAAGAAAACAAATTCAAGACAACGTCACATTCACTTCAAAAGGTGATGCCATCCAGTCAAAACACACATAAACAGAAATGAACTGAAATGAAGAGTAGTAGTAGTGTACAGTGTTGAATTAAGTATTTAAGACAAATATACATCCTCTCTGTTACCTCTGCCACATCTGCTGAAGCCTAACTAACGTTAGGTCGTAAGGCTCATAAGCACACCTCTGGACCACCATCTTGGCCACTTGGATTTGAATGCAATGTTGAATATGCAAAGGGGATGTGTTCAAGCTTAAATGGGACATTAAGATGTAGTTTGCTGAGCTCTCTTGCCCTGTAATAATACCTGTGGACATGTCTCATGCAGTTTGAACATGCATGCACATACAGAACTAAATGTCTTACCCAGGTCCATATCAGAAGCCTTGGGCCTTTGTGAATAGGGGCTGCCCTTGTACACAGCATCGAGCAGCTTCTCTTTGACCTGAGTGATGGTGTCACAGTTCAGACACTTGACCGTCACCTCGGGGGCGTTCTCATTCTCTGGGTTTACACAGTGCAATGTCTGGCAGAAAAAAAGAGGTGGAAACAGAGGGAAATGGAAACAGACAAAAGAAATTAGGCCTAAGCAGAGACAATGCAAGAACACTGCCAACTAGTGAGATGTCTGGATGATTGTTAAGGTGCATTTGAATGTACCTGACAGCGTTTTCACACCTAGTTTGTTTTCAGCAGCTACTTTAAAACACGGACATTTTCCTAGCCTGGTTCAGTTTGTTTGGGGCTATAATAACTCATTCGCATTCAACTCGCATTCGCACTTGGGTGCTGACCAAAACAACTGTAGCAGATCCTGCTGACAAGTAGGTTTGTCTGTATGTTTCCAGTCCAAACCTGAAGTGCTTTGTTTGGAGAGAGAGTGTGATTAACGCTGGGCAGTAGCTGAGCCGGTTCACGGCCAGATCACATCCTCCCTCCAAACACAACTGATGCTGAAGCTTCATGTTTATCCTGGAAGAAATCCTTCCCCACAGCAGACTCCTGACCAATTCAGCAAAGGGTGGCTGCCACATTTCAGCTGCTGATTAGTTAGAGCTTGAATTTAAAAATGTCATCACAGTCGAATGTGACTAAAGCTTAACAACCCATCATGTGATTCAGACCAAAGTAGACAAGCCTCAAGACACAACAAGTTTACTGACCAGTGTTTTGTAGTCAATCTGTTGCCTGATGAGCTTGTCCTCGCTGAGCGAGTAGCGGGCTTCTCCTGTGATGGCGTCTATGGGTCCCTTCTCCATCTGCTGCTTGATGGCACAGTAAAGCATGAACAGAGGCTCCCCAGCACACTCCTGGTGAAGGAGGGGACAGACAGAGAGGAGTTGCCAGCAGTTTAACCAAAGAGCTGTTTTCCTTTCTCACACTCTTTCATTTGAATAATTTCATTTGTCAGAGGTCTGAAGAGGGAAAACTGTCCAGTAATTCATGGCAAAAAGATTAGAGAAAATCCTGAAAAAAAATAAGGGTTCTGGCCTTCTGGTTGGGGAAAATACAGTAAAGATGTGTTAAAATACAGTACACCTATCCAATTAATAACACCAGTTAAGGCCAGTTCATGAAAGCTTTTATATCGCCTATTCTGACAAGTCTGAAAGATATTAGGCTGTTTTATGATACAAAATTTAGCATCTCCACTATTTTTCAATTTAGCGTGGAATTTACCAAGACTACAGGTATAAATGAGTCCAGCCGCTGAACATCTTATTTGCAGAGGCTATCATTAAATAAGGTTTTATAACAGGCTGTTTTGACGTGTTTGACCTGCCTGTAGTCTCTCGCCCTCCTTATGTGTCAGTAAAACAGTGCTGCAGCTTTTTGTATTCATTTCCATTCCCTCCTCCCATATTTTGTGCTTCTGTGCAGGAACACCTTAAAACACACATGAGAACAAACATGCACGTTTCAGCTGTGCTGCTTTTATACCATTTTACTGGCACAAAACGAGCCCTTGCCTGAAAGAGGGCGGGCCTAAAATATGTGAGATGTGTGTAAAATTTAGGTTGATGTGCACGGTGCCAAGATTCAACTTTCTCTCTTTACTTGCAAAAACAAAACCACAGAGCAGTCGTTCTCTAATGTGGGAGCATTGGGTGAATCAACCTCAAGTGAGCCCTTCATTTCCTTTCAGACGGAGAGCAGCGTTATATAAATCTTTTCAGTTCTCTCCCCGTCGTTACATATCAGAGCTTATGTGATCAGACACAGTTGTTATAAATATGTTTCCAACTCCCCCCTCCATCAAAGACACTTGCCAATCAATAGTGTCATTAGTCATCACTTGGGCCCAAGGAAAACACTCCCCATTGAAGTAGCAGCAGTTTAGAGGGGAGAGAGAGGACACATCACAGCCAATACTCACCCTGACGAGAGCTTAATGACCGCCCATGCAGTGCTCAGGGAGCTACTTCAGACTGTGTGTGTGTGTGTTGGAGATGCATGAGGTCCAGATGAGAACTCATTTATCTGTCTCACCTTCAAGCACGCTCTACAACTCGCTTTTTCTTTACAACACACACATTCCTCCTTTTTTCTGTCTGTTTTCCTTCTCTCTCCCTGTGATACCAACCCTCAAACCCTGACTGTCAATGTCTTCATGTCTCTCTCTTACATTCACACATACAGTATGCTACTTTTGATTCTGTACAAGATGCAGATGTATAAGATGTACAGTATATGATGCTAATCTATTGAGCTAAAGGTTAAGCCAGTAAATTATATGTCAGGTCACTAGTGCTTCATGTCAATTACTGGAAAAACGTACCTCACTAAAAATTTTTAGTCGACTATAATCAAAATTTTAATAGCCAATGACCTTAAGGCAGAGAGGAGTCTGAGAGCGGGATAATGACAACAGAAACGACACAGATGAAAGAGAGATCAGAGGGAGAGAAGATGTGAGCTAAAACAATGGCATGAAGATCAGTGAAGAGGATGTGTCAGCTACAAGAGGGAAATTATGAGAGTGGAGAGGATCTGTGGACATTAAAACAGCGGAGAGAAGAGAAGAAACGCACGCTGCTGGGAGGCGTTGATGATCTGCTGTATGTACACTGCATTGGCAAGGCCAGAAAATATGCAGCCAAACAGGAAAACCCATTTAATAATTCCAGTGAGATAAATGCAACGGGCAAATAATATAAGCCAGGGGCATTTAATAAAACTCTCACAAGCAGTATAAATGCATTTAAAGACATAACACCCATGCACAATATGAATCCACTTTAGATGATGACTATTAATCAGTGCTTAAAAGACACAGCAAACAGATATCATCATGCCTTGTTGTTGGGTCTTACCTTGAGGAACTTGTACAAGAGGAACGTAAACCAGTTGGTCAGCATCTTCTCAGCGACCGACTCCGTTCTGACATACAGAGGAAAAGGAAGAAAAACGTCACAACATTTGAAAAGGGACATTAAAAAAGAAAAGCTCTTACCAAGTTACTGAGTAACATGATTATGAAAACAAACTATTTACTTGGACAACTTCATTTTCGGGTCCATAAAGTAATTTTCCAAGTAAATATTCATTCATTATTCACATATTATTGGAACATTATTGTCCAGATTGTTTAATGTTCATCTGTTGTGTACTGACTAAAAAGCTATACAGGTTACACTACGAATTACATAAAAATCCCGTCCAAGAGTCTTTATTTGGTACAATGACCTTACAGCTGTGTCTGCTGCTGGAGCCACTTTTCAATTGCTAACCTGCATTGTCGTTTGCATTGTTTTCATTATTTTCAACCATGACTTAACCTAACAAGACACAGTTTCCATAATGTGTACAAAAAAAGAAGAGTCTCACAGAGGTTTCACTCCCAAGAAATTTTAAGATAAATTACCTTCAGTTTAATAAAACTTATACATTTACATTAAGTTAAAAATAAAAGATTAGTTGATTCCACCAAATTCCTGTATGATGTTTTACAGTGTATTCCACGTCTCTCCTCATCTTCCTCACCTCCTGAGCAGCAGTTTGGGATGGTTTTTGCTCTCCAGGTTTCTGTCTATCAGGTCGGACAGCAGCTGTTTCAGGACTCCGGTGGCGTACTCCATCTCCCCCTGCAGGGCCGTCATGATCAGAGAGGCCACATTGCCTCGGTCCCGCATTGAAAATGACCTGGAAATACATTGAAACTCTATGATGAAATTCAATATAAACATTTCACAAATGCTAGTCCCAGCTTTTGTTGAGGTACGTCTGAAGCTGTTCCTCAAAATACATTAACCTCATAACAGTTCATTTAAATATTAATGCACATTTAATCTTAATCAAATGGCGTTAAAACTGTTTTGCCATAAACCATTACCAAGTGCTTTACGGTAATTTTAGAGCTGCTGAAATGTTTTTATTGTTTATAAATTTGATTTTCCTGTCTTAATCTGAGGCACAGCAAAGCCTTTCATGTCCTATTTGTAAAATGAAACCGGTGATAAAAGCACCTAAAAGCAATTTTTTTTGTCTGAAACCTGGGTAATGGAGCCCAGGGAAACTGGGTAATAACCCAGTATTTAAATGTGTAGCTACAATTTATGCATACAGTATAGTGTGTTGAGTGCACCATAGATTCCACAGGGAAACTGACAGCTTTAAGTAGTTGTCAACTAGACTAGCAGCCTCTCAACTGCTAGGTAGTGATGACCTTCCTGCATTTACAAGATCCTATTCCCATAGCTGGAGATATTACAGTATGTGGGAAAATGCCACATTTTCAAAAACGGTAGACACTGTGTATTCAAACACTAAAAATCCCTTTTGGAAAAAACATATATACCCAAAAACAAAAATATATATCTGAACAATAAATGACGAAATAAAGAAAGAAAGACGGAGACCTCTGTGCCTCTAGGGTTCGTATGAACGTCAAGAGGAAGTGCTTCTTTGTCAGCAGCTGGCCGAACAGCGTAAGTGCCTTCTCAACATTAGCCTGGACCTGAAGAAAGACAGAGAAGTTACAACAGACACTAATGGCAGTATAGCACCCATTTCTATATACTAACATTTGTGTTCTGTATAGAGGAGCAAGTCATTTTTTTTATT
The DNA here is from genome assembly GCA_002120245.1 of Maccullochella peelii. Taxonomy (NCBI): domain Eukaryota; kingdom Metazoa; phylum Chordata; class Actinopteri; order Centrarchiformes; family Percichthyidae; genus Maccullochella; species Maccullochella peelii. The sequence continues at coordinate 7,417 of LKNJ01002290.1, forward strand.
CTTGAAAAAGAAAATCCTCTTTCTTTTAACATCCCAAAGAACTACATTATTACAATGATGAGCCTATAAAGTCGCCCCTGCACTCAAAAATGTGTTTTGCTTTTTGTTAATTCATTTGGAAGTTTGACCTTCACTGTGCAGAATGATGCATTTGCAGTTTGACACTAGAAGGGTGTTTTCACATTCATCTAGTGAAGGAGAAAGCTAATTAGCTAATAGCTAATTGTGGTCCAGTATGTAACATACAAGTCTCGAAGTCACAACACTGAGAGTGGACTTTTCAGTGAAGGAGGAGGCATCTTGTGTCCAGTAGTTAAACTTTCGAAATGAATTCATAACAGAATTCAATATTCTGAACTTAAATATTCATATATTGTACAGTAGACTTTTCAATGAGTAAGAAGGGGGCATTCACGACTGCTGCATTTTAGTTTAGGCGAATAGTTGATTAATCGCGGGAGATATATTTTTTTTACCCAATAACTATGATCAATTCACGTCAAAAACACACACACACACACACATATATGCATACACACATATACATACACACACACTATGACTCACTCTGAGCGAAGAGCTGAGATTGGCTGGTAAACAGCAAGGTAAGACTGACTGTCTGCTCTCTCTCCTGCTGCATTGCTGTGTGCTGCTTTCCTAGTTGTTGCTTTCCAAATGATTTGTCACAATTGCCTTCTCGACATCAGGGAGTGGATGGCACAAAGCATCCTCCGGTTGAATATTGATACAAGAATTTCAATCATTGCTCCTGTTGCACATGCACTTTAGCAGTCTGGGCTCCCTGTGTACTCATATATTGTCTTTAGGTTTTAATCTGGATTCCTGTTTGTTATTAGACTTCTGTCATACAATAATGTATAATAATGTAAATGTCCTATTTTGATCACTCAGGTCTTAAAGTCAAATTCACCAATTTACTGAATCAGTTATATTACTTCAAAGCCCTTAACTGAATCTTTTAATAACGCTTCAAATACCCTCTGTCACTGGGAACCCTGGTTTTCTATCTGTTCAAGGAACTAGACTAAAAATGTCTGAAGTCTTATCAGACTGGACTGAACCAGCCCATGAGAGAGGTTCTTCTGTCAAACAGAGAAGGGAGAGACGGAGAGGAGGGAAAGGAGGGAAGAAGATTTGGGGCATGGCAGGATTGTGTGTGTGTGTCAGGGTTGGTGACAGAGGTGCACCCTGCTTGTTCCACTGGCTGGCACCTGTCACTACTCATCAACAACACACTAAACCCCGAAGAAGCCTCTTCTTCCTCACCGCTCTAATTCTCTGCCTCGCACTTATTGTTGACTGTTTCCCTTCATTGGTCTTTCTCCCATTTTAATTTCTCCTGCTCTTTGTGTTTGTGTGTCTCTCTCACACGTACACACACACAAACACACATCATTTCCACCTCTCTCGCTCTCTATTGTCATCCTTTGTACCACTGTAGCATCTATTCATCCTCCCCTCCGATGTGCCATAATAAAGTGTCTGGGCCTCTCTCTAAAGTGCTAAATAAGATTCTCAGGCCTCCAGGGCCTACAGTGAGTGTGATGTGATGTGTGTGTGTGTGTGTGTGTGTGTGTGTGTGTTTTGTGTTTGAAAAGAGAGAGTGCGACCAAGAGAGAGAGACAGATGGAGATGCATGTACATACAGCACAGGCAGAGTCTTTACCAAATTTCACAGAGAGAGTTAGGAAGGGTACATTCAGTTATCTACAAGACTATGTGTATGTGTGTACATGTACTGTATGTAGTGTGTGTCTGTGTGAGCACAGCCGGTGTGTAGTGTGGCTGTCTAGCTTAGGGGAGAGAGCAGTCACACAGAGCAATAAAGCTAGGAGCGTTGGTTTACACAGGCCATTGGATTACGCTGGCAACCCCGAGGGGAAATACAGAGGAAAGGGGAAGGAAGTCTAGACATAACTATAAAATACATAAGATCCCTTTACCTCTCTGCCTGCCCGAGACCTCAAATTAAAGGACTCTGCTTTTGGGAATTTGTATCAGGAGACATCTTACCTCATGTATCTACTCCTTGTTTTGATTCATCAAAAAAAAAAAAGACAAAAAGTGAGAAAAATAGATATTTTAGAACCTCTTAGGTTGTCTGGTTGATAAAACCTGTTGGGCTTGTTCATGTGAGAGACCAAGTATGACTTGTTCTCACAAAAGTGACCAAAAAACTTAGGCCATAGACTAATAGCTTTGCTCCTTGGAGTCCTTCTCCATTTTTATTTATTAGCTTAGTTTACTGATAGGTCAATAGGTCATGCAATAGTTCAAGTTGAATCTACTCCAAGTTGAATGAGTCCTAAAACCCTGAAATAAGTCAGCATGCACTTCCGGTTCCCTCATCTGGAAGTCAGTGGGTTTCTTGAATGGGTTTTTGGGTCGATGCCTGAAATAAGAGATTTTCACATTTTTTTCTACAATATAAAATGCATCAGTTAAAACCCCACTCGTGAATTTTGAAGCTTTTCCGTGTCTTAAAAAAAAGCGGTTGCTAACAAGTGGCTAAATGAGACTACAGAGGTTTTCGGGACATTAAACGTCATCACGGCGAACACAGAAACTCATCTACTCACTCGTCCGCCTTTACAGCCTCGTTGGGTTTATACTACAAACTATTCTGAATCAAACTTTCCCAAAGGCTTTTGTAGAAATCAAATTACAAGTTGGAAGCTTAGCGGCGGTGACGTTGAAGTCATGCATGTAGTTTTTACTTGTGTTTACCACAATGCAGTATGTAATGTACTGCTGTATGTACTTTTGCATTATGTGTCCTGTCTTGTTTGTTTAGAGGTGTTTTGTCACTGTGTGTACATTTTAATTGTGACCTGCTAAGGGACTGCAGATGAAAATTTGCTTTAAGATAACTCTGGTGCATCAAAAATAGGTAACATTTATGTTTAATATTGCACATGGGTCCTTACAAATAAAATAAAATAAAATGCAGGAGCCTCCCAGTTAAACTTTTATGTGTATCATATCACTATTTTAAGCTGTTCAGTTTAATAATCTTAAATTAGGGCCTTCAGTATTCAGAGCAAGTAGCTCATGAAAACTAAGATGTAAAAAGTAGGCTACACCTGCTACTTCAATACATTTAATCAATATTTCATATTTTATGATGCTAATCTAATTTTCAGGTTGTATCTACAGGTTGTGAACATGAATTAGGCTATAAGTGAAAACTGTGGTGTTTTTGGTGTCTCTCATTTGATAAGCAGATTCCATACTAGATTCGTAATCAATAAAACGCTATTGAACTCAATGGCCCCAGAATGAATTATGTCACAAAGCTGTATGTTAGTTGGTAAAGGCGGTAAACCAAATATAAAAGTAAAATATGGAGCTTTATCCTCTGCTACATTCCTGTTGGTCACGACTCTAACTACTCTAACTACTTTATTCCTTCTGAATTTGCATTACCAGTAGTTTTAAACCACAATGGGCTTTTTTTCTTTATCCAAGGATAATTGTATTGTATGTAAGTAATCACAACTGTTCTGTCTTGCCAAAAATACGAGGATGAATCACTAAGAATGAATCAAATAAGACAGAAATGGCAGCTATGAGATCGTCCGGAGGGCTTTTTTATTTTTTTTCTAGGAATATAAATCCACTTTCTGGATTAGAACGATTAAATGAAGCTGTAAAAGGTCAAACAAATTATTCCTTGACTCCTAAAAGTCAGTGCTCCAATCAAAGTCAATGGAGCAGCACCAGATTCTACATCTTAATGATACTGCTGATTACAAACTTGGCTCTCTGGTTTCTAGCTTTGGAGGAGAGTAGTTTATGTCGACATACTATCAATTCTACTTCCCTTGGTCTCAGCGGCAAAACGTCTTTATAAATCAGGTGCACTATCTCCATTTAGCTGTGCTGGCAAGGTGGTTGCATGTACAGGCTTAATTAATAATTTAACAGTGATGTATAATGCAAGCAACAATCCTGGAAACCCTGAATCTCATGTCTCCCTCCCTGTTCTAATCCTCTTGCTCCGGATCATTCTGGTACAGGGGAAAAAAACTCTCTGGCTTGTTTGTATTTCTTTAAACCAAATCACAGTCGTCTTGGGTGGCGCTAAGCCCAGGATGCAGCGACAGTGTCCTCGCAAAAGTAGTGTAAACATTGCCACGCAGATAGCGGAAGAGGAGGAGAATTCTGACTGAAATAGTCGGCCAATGGCAGGCTTATACCCACAGCCTACTTCCTGTAAGTCAAACTACAAATCTCTTTATCTTCTTGTATCTCTTACGAAACATTTCTTTTGAATCAATTTCAAGCATTCCTCTCTTTAAAACTCTACATCCCTACATGGAGTATATGGTGAGCGTCTGTCGCATGAGAACAAAACTAATGATGATACGAAGGATCCTGAAAAGTCGTTTGCATTAATTGAGACAAGCTGAATACATTAACACAAAGTATACTATTTTAACTATAGTTCGAAAATAGGTTATATGCTGAGGTGAACTACTTGTAGTTAGCATAAGCAGCTACTGTTTCTACCTCTGATGTTAGTTTATTAGTGCAAAAGCTTAGTTCTTATTCATGGTGAGTTTGTTTCAGTTTCAAGCTCAGTTGGTGGTGTACTGACCCGTACCTCCATCTCCTTGAGCACAGGGTGGTCCTCAATGCCCGGGAACAGGACCCTCATTGCATAAGTCCGATAGTCCAGGAAGGGAATCCCAGCTCCGTCCAGCTCCTGGGTCAGCTCATGGATGTCCGTCTGAAGCTCGGCAAAAGCTACGAAAAACGATGTAAGTAGACAAAAAGAGAAGGTGACAGGATGAGGGATGGTGAATAAACATGTTTAATTTAATGGTACAGGTTTTTTTTGTCTGTACAGACATACAGTATCAGCTGCACTGCTACTGATCATCATAGTTGTGGAATGATGTTTAATAATCATGGAGACTGTCTTGTGATTTTAATTGTGTGTGAATTTGTTATTTCCATAATTTGTTAAAAGCCTTGCTAGCAGACCCTCGACTGTTTTGCAATTCAAAATATTTTTGACCAAACAGCCCAATGTACTAATGTGCTGAAGGCTCGGCCACACCAGCTTTTAAAAATCAGTGGGGCTAAGGAAATTCGACTTTGGTGAACTTTGACACATGAATTCACACCTTTTCCCAATAGCAAATCATCTTGAGAGGGCTGACCTTTGAGGGTACAGAGAGCTGGAGAGTCCCAAATGAAGGAGGCTATTGTAGCTTATTATCTATGTTGCGGCATAGGTTTTCTAATTTTATGTAACCCTCCTATGGCAGTGTACAACCTGCTCCACAAAAGAGGCATGGTTTTTAGACAGATAAGTAGACTGTACAACAAACAGCATGAGCTTAATGTCCTGTTAGTAACTAAGCTAACAAGCATTCACCAGTTACTCCACTGTTGACTTGGGGAGGTTGTAGACAGACATGTGCTACATTCTTTTCAGCTGCTAGTGAGGAGCTTGACCAGGACAACCCACAAGCTTGATGCAATCAGTCCGTAACGCTGGTAATCTCAATTTCATTATTTCATGAAAAGCAGAGGTTGGAGGGTAATTCAGTAATTATAAGATGCTCCCACCTTATGCTTAACCCATGACAACAATCACAAAGATTAACAGTGTATATAAGAATCAAACCACAAGATTTTGCTGTAAGTGTATGACAGTGAGACGACAGCACTACCAGAGACAAAGAAGGGAAGTCAATGCAGATAGACAGTGCAAGCAGTGCTTCATTTCAGGTAGTGTCTGGGTCTTATAAAAAGGCTGAGAAATAAAGGTCAGCTATAATGCGGAATAAGGCCTACAAAGGCAATAAATAAACTAAAACCCAGACAAGACAGAAGAATGAGGGACTAGATATTAAAGCAAAACTGAAAAACTGAATTTCTTCCTTGGTGTTTTTGCCCCGACAAATTAAATCTTTGCTTGTCCAAAAAAGACCAAAAATATAATGAAATAAAAAGGGAAATCTAGCTCGGGGACAGAAAAGCAGAACCACGAGACAGAAAACAAAGTTCCTGGAAAGGAAAGTCAATTAAATGCATGAGTGGATAATTATTAAGAGAGCAACGGATGAGTTTTCATGCATAATTTCTCCCAGCTGTTATTGGACTGCTTAGTCCACAAGAGAGATGGAGAGGAGAGGAAGCAAAGAAGATAAAGGGAATATAGATAAAAAAGCAGAGAGGCGAAGAAAGGAAGAGCAGGAGATAAAGAAGGAAGGTAAAACAGAGGAATTCAGAGGATAACAGGACATAAGTGATTAGGACTAAAAGGAAGAAGAGTGAAAGATCAGCAGGTAAAGGTCAGACCTGAGAAAAAGTGGAAAGTAGAGTAGAGAAGTGGAGATGGGCAGAAGAAGCAGAATAGGAGATAAGGGCAAAAGGAGAGTGACAAGTAAAGGAGAATAGAGGGGAAAAAGATAACGTAGAAGGGAAGAAGAGCTGCTCATCTCCTCCTTCCACACACTTACATTAATCAGTCTCTTACTTATTGCTTAAACAGTAAATTGTTCTGTTTAAAAATGGCTGAGCAATACGTAAGACAGAAATAGCAAATGTATGGCAGAAAATATTCTTCTGATTGGCTGATAGCTCTGTTTAAATAATGCATCAAGATACCTCAAACAGAGTTTAAAGTGAAACTAACTTCTGCTGAACTGCAGCCACAAGCTGTTGAAAGATACTGAATTCCCTTCGTTTCTCAAGACTCGCTTGAGTAAGTTGCAAAGACATCATCTAAAGCCCAGATTTAGACAGGTTTACACCAATGCGAATAGACGAGATGGTGCGTCGTTTCCATAGCAACGACTCCGTTCTATCTACCGGCTTTTCAGGCTTTTTTTGTAGCTGGATATAATTTGTTGAATGAGGATAGTGATAGTGAGTTACTTGCTGCAGTTGCATGTCTAGTATTGATAACGGCGAAAACATTAAAAAAACCAAGCAGATCAAGATGACCAGCTGACTTTGCTACGAGCTGATTGGCTGTTGCCTTACGTTCTAAAACCAGCCACTGGCGGTTTGACAAGCTGAGTCGCAGGCCACGCCATCAGCCGGCTTGAGTCAGGCTGAGACGGGGCAGTTCACACTGCTGCAACTTTCCCCTGCGACGCTCAAAAACTGTTTCGTCTCGTTGTGAATCTTCTGAACTGGCCTTTAGATGACCTGACAGAGCAAAGAATGTAACCACAAGCAAGAAATAACAACCATGTCTCCTGCTAAGGTACAGTGTGTTCACTTCTTGTTTCACGTTTAAGATAAAAACATTGAAAAGTTTATTCGTCACATGCTAAAACATACTGCAACAGTAGCACAAGAAACGCAAGAGCCATGAAGGCAGTGAACTAGCTCAGACATGTCGGTTATAGTAGTATCAACTTAAAGTTTGCTGACGTTAGCAACCAAAAGCTACAGGTCATACCAGACCATGTAAGGCTGTAGCAGCAAAATTCCTGAGCAAGGGTGCATTATATTTATTATGAATTCAACTTTTCATTTGTAAGAGGAAGATTGTGTTATTTCTTTGTTCAAAGGTTACAATACCGGCAGTCTCCCTTTAAGTCGAGAGTTACACCACTTTTGAAATCACTGCACATAACACTTACAAGTACACATACTATATGTGGTGTGTGATCAGTTATCTTCCACTTCCACATATGTAGCGATTACATACATCAGAATTGCAAAAGTGTGTAGAGCAGTGCACACAAAGAAACACACACTCATTCTAATGCTTCCAACAAAATGATGTGTGTGAAGTGCAGCTTTTCCCCAATATTTGAAATACACTGACTGTTGGTAAAAGCAGGAACAGACAAGTTCAAAACTCCTATTCTACTGAGTATTTTCAAATAAATGAGTGTCTCACTATCACCTGTTGCTGTAACATGACTTTGATTTTGTATCCGGTTGATAAGAGCTTTCACTCTGGCTTCTGTAACCACTGTCTGGTAGTTGTTTCTGATTTGAGTAAACAAAGAAATGACCTCAAATTACAAAAATTCTGGGAAGTGAAGTGTAAAAATGCCACAGTATTGAGTGTGCTTACATTAGTGTGTAATCAATGCTGAGGCCATGAATGTTTGAAATAACATTTGCATTTTGTTTGCTTTTATACAGTCATACAGCATCTGAAAAACAGCTACATTACCTCCCCTGAACTACAAAGTGACATTTGCCAGTCAGCAGTTGTCATTTCTAATGTGTAACTAATTATCCATGACTACTAATATGCTAGTTTGGATGATAGTGTAGAGTGCGATGTCTGCTTCTCACGGATGACTGAACCAAACGTCCCCTGTCTCTTCCCCTCAAGACTCTTCACACGTACACTTGCTTTTTCTATCACACACACAGCGGACCGCCCACTTCATCTGTTCCTCCACCCATACACACTGTCTCGTCTCTGTAGGCCAACTGGGAGTACAGCAGGCGGGGCGGGCTGCTTTGGGGGGGTGGGAATAAGGCCATGCTTCACTTCCTGGAAAACTCAATGCTTTTATTTCTATTGACTCAAATATGGTCTGATTTCTCATTGAGGAGGAAAAAAGGGCTTTTCTAGTTGTGATTCTTGAAAAACACCAATGTCAGAAATGACAACATGTTAAAATGCGTCACTACAACAAGGTCTACAACACATTTCCTGAAAAAAAATGCACCGGTTACCCCAAAACTGCAGCACTTATGCACCTCAAAAAGCTGTTGCGGGTTTTAGTTTGACGACTGATCCTCGGCGGCTGATATCTGCTGTGAAAAGGGCCTATAGTGTAAGGATCAATTGCATCTCTAGTCTTGTAGTGCAACACAGAACACACATTTTTGAGAAAAGAGTCATAGTTTGATAAATGAGCATTAAGACCAGTTCAGACCAAAGTTTCACGACAAGACGAAACCGTTTTAGACCGTCGCAGGGGAAAGTTGCAGCGGTGTGAACTGGCCTGTCTCAGCTCGACGTGTTTCCACCCCACTTGAAAAACACTGACCCATGGTAGAACCCAACTGCACACTATCGATCTTCTCATCTAACAACACAACAAGAAAGTGAATAAGGTATTTCCCAAAATCTAAAACTATTCCTTTAGGACCTCATTTAGTCTACAACTGTACACAAATAACAAAAACTGGTGCACTGTAATAATGTACTTGTTCCCATGCAAATCCCAAATTTTGTAAAATTGTTACAATCAGTTATAATATGGTTTGACTCCTTTTTTCAAATGATGACTGCTGAATTTGGAACAAAGCTGTGGATAGAAATTCATACACACGTCTTTCATTGCATACCTTCTTTACACTCAAGGGCCACTCTGGACTCCAGGTTGTCCATCTGGAGCTGAAGACGTTTCAAGGTGCGGTCAGCGTCCCTCGACTTCCTCTTATAGGCAATCAGCACAGCGATGATGACTAACAGAAGCAGGCCGCCACCCCCTCCGATGCCGATAATGGCAGGAAGAGTCAACAGGCTGTCGGAGTAGATGTGAAGAGTCCCGGGGGAGTACTCAAACCCACCAGCACGAATCTGAACACACACACACACACAACAGATTTTTTACACACATTTGTTTCTTTGGAAGCAACTCTCTGCTTTATTCATACAGTTACACAGCAATCAGTGCGTCCTCTCTTCTGCAGGCCGGCTCTGAGCAGCTGCATTTTCAGAGGAGAAGGTTCAGTGCAATGCTCACTTTTGCCACAGTTGTTAAGGTACAGGAAACTGCAACTTATTTACTTTCCCCTAGCAGATTCTCTAAAGCCAGTCTGGGGATTTGAACTATCACATGTCAGAGAGACATTAAAACCAGGCAGTGGTCACTCATCCAGCAGCAGATGGTTTGAGAATAGACGAGGTGGTCTGAAGAGATCGAAAGTTGGCGGTCTGATGAAAGAGAAGTTGGTTGACCCAATTTCTACCACAAGGGTCATTAAATTTGTATCTGTTACTGTACTCACACTAAACAGGACAATCTTTGACAGGCTCATTCTACTGAGGCTTACATTACCGGGACTGCTGTGAACATCACGTCTTGTAGGAAAGGCTTTCAGTTCTTGCCTTTTTAGGGGGGCAGCTTCAGAGAATTTTGGTAATGAAGATCTCACAAGTGAATTTGCTCTGTCCTTTGAATGATTTCCCTTCTTCTGCATTGTCTGCAGATATGTAGGCTCAATATTTGGGTTTTAAGATATACATTCTATCGTTAATGTCCTCATTTATCACCGTCAACTTTAACAAACTGATTTAGGTTGGAAAGTAAGCGCTGCTTACGAGAACAAGGTTAAAGCAGTGCAGTGGAGGAACACACAGCGTTAAAGCCATATACACACACACACAAAACATTCAAGACACCCACACACACACATATAAACCATACACCGTACACATACTCACACACAGTATAAGTAATCAAACAAAGTAATCATCAGCATTTAAATCTCTCCCCAAGGAGTCCTGGTAATTATGGGAAGTCAAACACATGTAATGTTTTTTTTCTGACTAACCACATTTACATAAGCGCAGTGTGTCTCAGAGAAAAAAACCTCACAGCACTGGAATCCATCAAATCAAGCTATCCACTGGGGGGGTTGATAACCGATTAAAATGAGGTGTGATTATGCACTTTGAAGCTCTTGTAAGTGCACTTTCACGTTAACATTATCAAAGTCTGATTATAAAAATAAAATAAAAGAGAAGCTGTTACATCAATATCAATGTAGTCAGTACCTACAAATTTAATTTGCAGTAGTAACAGACAATTAGACTGGCTTGTATAAGATTAAGCAGCCAATTAGTGGATGGGACATGACCAGGTTGCAAAGAAGTTGGTTTGCAAAGGAGATTGAACTAAATCAACTTCTACAAAACTAGGTAGCCAACTAAAGTCTGGATTAGTTAGGTTGCAGAAAGACAGTTTCTCACATAAACTGATAAATTTGCAAGTCAATCTGACGATATCAATGAAGTTTGCACAAGCTGATGCAGCTTCACGTAGTGAATACATTAAGTTTCTTTACTTAACACTACATGATACTGCATTCATGTTATAATGGCATAGCATGCTCTAATCAAATGTTTTATATTAACAATGTTTTATGTAATGTGATAGGAGTCGCTTGTAGTGATGAACCCGCAGAGAATTATAACCCTATTATAACCCCTTTATAAAGTCTGCAGTTCCCCTCAACGGAGCTTTTTAGCGTCTTTCAGCTCATTATTTTGGTTTCATAGCTTGAAACTTGTTTGGGTTCACTCACAGTTCTCATCACCGCTTTCCAGCAGCAGCAGGCGGCTGTTTTCAGAGAAAAAGCTCTTATAAACCACTGTACACTATTTGGCCAGCACCAAACAGCAGACAGACAAAGGTAGCAACTAGCTGGTTAACATAATGGAGCCTTTAGCAGCTAAAGAACCAGATATTTCCCCCAGGAGACTAGAACAGAGCCATAAGGAGAGTGGGTACTGGACTTACAGCCACATGTGATAATATATATGATCATCCTTAACATGCAATTAATGGGCGCTCCAAGTGAGTTCATGTGTTACCGATAATCAAACCACTCAAAGATGGGATTTGGTGCCAAATAATGGCTCCATTTCACTGAGTGAAGTTCAGAGTGGAGTCTAAAATATTTCCACTGAATACTTTTTAACATGTCGGAGTAGGGAAAGCACAGGTGTAAATAATAAAATGAACGATTGCTGAATTCCATTTAGCTTCTTCAGTTTCAGGGTCCTGGTATTGTACATTCTGGCTCACTATCACGGCTTACTGTGACACTTAGAGGGACAATAGAATTCAACCATCATTAATGTTATTTGTAACACCTGGAAACATACTGTACATTTTGTATAGCAGTTTGATATGTTTCCACATAAAACATAATGCTGGGAGGGATTCAATTTAAATATTTAAATGTTTATTTTGAGGAAATGGAAAGACATTTATAGACCGGTTTTCTGTATGTTGCCACTCCAAGTACAAGTTAGGTTTAGGACTTTTTATTGTAGTTTGCTTGGGTCACTCCATAATTTATGCTCACACATCTGTCAACAAAAAAAAGATGGATGTATTGGGTTGCTATGTTACCCCTCCCACTGCCATATTGTTTTAATATAATTTGAATGTAATTTTTAATATAATTATCTAATCTGAGGTCATTGGTATAATTGAAACACTTAACCAGAAGTAAACACATCCTCAGATGACATGAATGCAGCACTAGTAGAAGCAGTATTAAGTTGGAAAGACATTTTCTATGCATTTGACTATTTTTATTTTCCTGACAGACTGAAGGAGGAATTTAAAAAGCTGAAGGCCAAAACAACAAACAAGTTTCTTCGAAAACTCAAGGGAGGCACACAGCTGCCATCACACAGCTGAGCATCTGAGGGGACACACAAAGACACGCTGACACACACATACAGCAGTCTTTTCTGTACACCCACACATGCACACAAAAACATGCACAAGTATGTCTGGACACCCACTGGGGTCCCCTGTATGTATGTAGGTCATTCTACATGGGGAATATTGTTGTGCTACAGATGTGTCCTTCTCTGCAGCTCTCCGCACAACACATGCAAAGACAAAGATGTGCACATAAATACAAACATATGAGCACTCACTCACACACACACACACACGAGAAACGAGCCACAAACACAGTGCATGTGGTAACACACACACACACACACACACGCACGCACAGCAGCAGAAGAGATAGGAACAGACAGCTCTATTTTTTCTTCGGCTATTGTCAGACGAAGGACTAACTCCACCACCCCCGCCAACACATCGCATCACTCCGATATTCAACATGACATTTCGTTTAAAAAAAAAGAAAGAAAAAGAAATGGGGGTGGGGGGGGATTCAAGAGAGTTCCACCTTGGAACTGGCTGGTTCCGTTGAGAGCCATCATATTGAATTACATGGATGCGCTGTCAGTGGCTTTCTAGGTTTATTGGCTGTACCTAGCGGGGAGTAAATGTCATAAAGATATAGTGAAATGACTGTGAAAGGACATTGGTGACTAGTCTAAAAGGGGCAGGAGGTGGGGGAGAGGTGAGTGGGTGTACTGACAAAATATTCAGACAAACATCCACATATATTGAGTGTGAGTGCTGCGTCGCTTGGCTGAGGGTTGACCTTCCTTAGTACAGATGCTCTAGGAGCTACACGGAGATTTTTAAAGTCTGCTGCAGTCAGAGGGAATCAGGGATTTCAGTCTGCAGTCTGTTGACAGCTCCACACTCTGGACAAGTAAAACGGAATGGTTGCCGTGGGAAACACTTTTAAGCACTATTTCATGTTGTATTTCAGATATTATGAAACACTAGAAATGAAAGTGATGTCAACTGCATTCACATTGCCGATAAAAAAGAAAAAAATTGTTGCAGCTTGTGACACTTGACATAGAAAACAGGAAGTATAACTCAATGATGACATGGCAATGACATGGCAAAAAAATGCAACCTGAACTTGGGTTTGCTGCGAGTTAGAAGAAATTTGCACATCAGAAAGGTTTATACAGTGAACGAGGTTCCTGGATTAGAGTTTAGAGACCAGCTTAGTGTCTGCATATCAGTGGCATTCTGGAGAAACAATTCTATTCTGAACACCACCTTTTATGTTTCTGCAGAGCTCTAGGACAGAGCCCCACTGTTGACAGAGCCTTGTCATGGACATAAACTGTAGCAAAGGTGGATCCTCATACCTCCTTTCTGATTTCTTACTACATACTGTGTGTCAGCTCTCCGTTGGCCCACATTCAGAGGATCAGGTATCCTTTAATTAGCAGGTTAATTCTTTTTTAAAAGTGTAGCGCGGTTGCTACTAGGGGTCCTTCTGATGGATGAACAGGTTCACACACCGTTGCTGGTCTGTACACAACTCTTTATTCACACACTTTTATGTAACTGGAGGACCACTCAGCTGCCTTCCTAGTTCCTTTGCCCGGCGTTCCTGGGTTGGCCAGCTCCTCTCCTCTCTCTGTATCACTGGGGCTTAGGTCTTCCCTCCTGGCTCCCAGTCTCTCCCGTGTGTCAGCCTCCTCACAGCCGTCCCTGCTCCTACTAAGTAGAGCCCATGATTACTAATTGCTTCCCACCAGGGCCACCCAGATTGCTGATACTGACTCCTGAGCCACTCCCCCACTCTCTCCTCTGCAGCTGAGCACAATCAACCACACTCCGCCACCACATACCCCCACCGCCTGACTGAGGCCGGGGAGCTGTTCGGCCGAGCCTACTCCCCTCCCTCCCCCCAGGGAACGTGAGAGGAAGTCAACCACAGCCATCTGCGTCCCCGGCCTATGGACCACCTCGAACTTTAAAGGCTGCAAAGCCAGATACCACCGGGTGATCCGCACGTTGGTATCCTTCATGCGGTGGAGCCACTGTAGCAGAGCATGGTCCGAACAGAGGGTGAAGGCCCGGCCCAGCAGGTAGTAACGAAGGGCCTCGACCGCCCACCGGATTGCCAGACACTCCTTCTCAACCGTGCTCTAGCGGGATTCCGGCTGATGTAGAGGACTGGGCGGTTGACCCCTCGCACCTGCTGAGCCAGAACGGCCCCCAACCCCCTGTCCGAGGCATCAGTCTGCAGAATGAAAGGGAGAGAAAAGTCAGGTGTATGGAGAAGTGGCTCTCCACGGAGGGCCTGTTTAACCCTCTCAAACGCCTTCTGGCACTGCCCCGTCCACTGGACCGGATCGGAGGCACCCTTTCGAGTCAGGTCGGTCAGGGGGCTGACCAGGTCTGCAAACTCCGGAATGAACCGACGGTAGTAGCCCGCCAGCCCCAAAAACCGCCTCACCTGCTTTTTGGACTTGGGCCGCTGCAATGGCAGCAGTCTTGTCTACCTGAGGCCGCACCTGCCCGCCGCCCAAGAGGTGCCCCAGATACCGTACCTCCCTCCGTCCAACCGCACACTTCTTTGGGTTGGCTGTGAGCCCCGCCCGCCTCAGGGAGTCCAGCACTGCAGCCACCCGCTGCAGATGCTCCGCCCAACTGCCACTACAGATGATCACGTCATCCAAGTAGGCCGCAACACCCGATCCATGAGGGGTTGGAATGTGGCTGGGGCCCCAAACAACCCGAACGGAAGCGTGACGAATTGGTACAATCCAAACGGAGTGGAGAAGGCCGTTTTCTCCCTGGACTCTGGAGACAAGGGAATCTGCCAGTAGCCCTTGGTCAAATCCAGTGTCGTAAAGAAACGAGCAGTGCCCAGACAGTCCAGGAGCTCGTCGACCCGAGGCATGGGGTAGGCATCAAACTATGACAATCGTTCACCCTGCAATAATCCACACAGAACCGTATAGACCCATCTTTCTTCACAACAAGAACAATAGGGCTGCACCATGCACTGGGGGATTTTTCTATTACCCCCATCTCCAGCATAGCCTTCAATTCCCGCTGAACAATTTGTATTATTATTTAATTTATGTTCAGGCAGTCGATAGGGTCGTGAACGCACCGCCACGCCCGGGCGAGTCTCAATACGATGCTATATGAGGGATGTGCGTCCTGGCAGAGGAGAAAACCCATCAGCAAACTGTCGTTGCAGATTGCCGATGTCTGCCCTCTGGGACGGAGACAGCTGGCCATCACAAGGGAGGGAGACTGGGGCCCCCGAGGTCGGAACCTCAGGGCCCAGTTCATCCCTGTCCGTCACCGCCATCACCGCCATCACAGGCACTGCCTCTGAAGGAGTTTCAGATGATAAATTTGGGTGCTACCCCCCCTGTCAGAACGCACCACCTCATAGTCCACATCGCCCACTCGTCATGTGACCACAAAGGGCCCTTGCCACTTGGCGAGTAATTTTGAGCTGGACGAAGGAAGTAATACAAGTACCTTGTCTCCCGGTGCAAATTGTCTCAGCCTGGCTCCTCTGTTGTACAGGCGTTGCTGATGCTCCTGGGCCTGCAGCAAATTCTCCCATGATAGCTGCCCCAGTGTGTGGAGTTTTGCTCGCAGGTCCAGGAAGTATTGAATTTCATTCTTACTGGGGCTGGGACCCTCCTCCCAGTTTTCTTTAACCAGGTCCAGCATCCCCCGTGGTCTACGACTGAACAGGAGTTCAAAGGGGGAAAACCCCGTGGAGGCCTGAGGCACCTCCCGCACTGCAAACAACAGAGGATCAAACCACTTATCCCAATTACGACTATCCTCGTGCATGAACTTATGAATCATGGACTTCGGAGTCTTGTTGAACCGTTCAACGAGCCCGTCAGTCTGTGGGTGGTACACGCTCGTCTGAACAGGCTTGATGCCCAATAATTCGTACAGTTCCCTTAGTGTTTGTGACATAAATGAAGTGACCTGATCAGTCAGAATCTCTTTTTTCTCTCGGGAGACTATCTGGAACAATGCCTGCGCCACACTCTTTGCTGAGATGGAACTAGGTGTTTAGTTCTCCAGTTTGGGCGTCACGACTCACCCGGTACAATCTGTCCCTAACCACTGCAAAGTGTGGGTACATGTGGGCTGCGTCAGGGCGCACCAGCTGACCACCAATTCTTATCACTTGGTCAAAGGCAGAGCATTGAGTATCATCACGAGACTGTTCTAGTGGAAAATCTTCCAAGGAGGCAATCTCGGAAACCTGTGGGGCCCCCCGAAGGGTTCCCCCACGCTCCCCCTCCCCGGTTGCAGTGTCGGATTACCTCGCATCACCGCTGAGCACAGAACACATGTCCGTCTGTCGTGCACGCACCCTGATCAGTTTGTCAAACCTGGCCCAATCCGTTCCTAAAATCATAGGGTGCGTCAGGCGGGAGCTAACCGCGGCCTTGATGCTATGCGTTTTGCCTCTATATTTAATTTGTACTGGCACTACAGGGAACTTGTGAATATCCCCATGCTCACACTTAATCTCTACCCATGATGCCTCCACCAGAGCCCCAGGCCGAACCAGGTTCTGGTGAATCAAGGACTGCTCACAGCCGGAATCCACCATAGCCCGGTGTACACCCCCTTGGATCCTTACCGAAACGCTGTATGTCCCACCTGGCCCGGGGGAGGGGGTTGGAGGGCCAGCGACCCGGATCACTTGGCCAATCTCCATCAGGGGACACTCATTGCGAAAATGACCGGGACGCCCACACCTCTAACACTCCAGCCCAGACGTCTGAGGGACCCTCGGTGGAGTAGAGCCAGCGCCCATAGTGGCAGGGACCTGGGGAGGGGAAGAGAGAACAGGCGCATTAGCTCCGCTGGTACCAGGGGGCCGCACAGGAGACCACGGCCTCTGGTGATCTCTGGTGCGGGGCCGGGACGGGGCGGGGGTTTGCAGAAGGCCGTCCCCCGTCGGGCCTATACCAAGGCTGCACCTCCAGGTGATCTTTCGCCAATGTTATCACAGTCCCCAGATCCTTCGGCTGTTGACACTGGACCCATTCCGCTGTTCCGGCCTGGAGCCTCTACACAAACCGCTCGAGGACCACCATCTCTAATAGCCGCTGTTCCCCCGGTGAGCTTCCCTGCTCCAGCCAGCGGGAAGCGGCGTCTTTTAACCGCTGGGCGTAGGCGAAGGGCGGCCCGCTGGATCCAGTTGAGCGGTGGTCCTCGGGGTGGAGGCCCATCTTATCCAGGATGGCCCTATGAACCGCTGGATAGCTGCCCCCCCTCCACTGTAGCCTCAAACATGTTCCTCAAACAAGAACGTCTGGGGATCGTCCTTGGTTGCCATTTTGGGAAGGGAGAGGCTGTCGGCCGGGCCGGCCGTAGTGAGCATTGGCGGTCGGTCCGACCGGTACAGCAGGTGCTCCAACACTCGAGTCTGCCTCTCGGTCTGCACTTGGAGTATCTCCATATGTTGTCGGCTAACTGCTGCTTGCTCGCGGTGCATCGCTGCTAGTTCTCCCAGCATCTGCCCCAGGGCAGCTACGGGCTGCACGGTTGGCTGGTCCGTCATGCTGCTTCCACTCTTTCTCTGTCAGGCCCCACGTTGGGTGCCAGTGTAGCACGGTTGCTACTAGGGGTCCCTCTGATGGATGAACAGGTTCACACACCATTGCTGGACTGTACACAACTCTTTATTCACACACTTTTATACAACTGGAGGACCACTCAGCTGGCTTCCCAGTTCCTTTGCCCAGCATTCCTGGGTCGGCCAGCTCCTCTCCTCTCTCTGTATCACTGGGGCTTAGGTCTTCCCTCCTGGCTCCCAGTCTCTCCCGTGTGTCAGCCTCCTCACAGCTGTCCCTGCTCCTACTAAGTAGAGCCCATGATTACTAATTGCTTCCCACCTTGGCCACCCAGATCGCTGATACTGACTCCTGAGCCACTCCCCCACTCTCTCCTCTGCAGCTGAGCACAATCAACCACACTCCGCCACCACAATAACCTTATGCTGATAGGATATTCCAAAAAATAAAATATCAACTTGCCATGTTAGCACAGAACAAATGGCAGGTTTACGACAAAAGGAAGAACTATATTTGCCCTCGACTGACAGTGTGCAGCTTTCACCACTCCCGAATCAGGCCGGCAAACTCAAGTGAGATGAAAAAGGTGACAGAAACTGAGATGGGGGATGCCGGGGGGGCAATTTTAACATGTAAAAGAAGCATTCTGCACTCTGAGATGATAACTGGAGAAAATAAATATGGTTTCTGCTGTGGGTATCTTGCAGGGCTAAAAAAAATAAAAAATAAAATCAGTTTAACAGCATTATGTTCAAGTGCATCATTGCATCATTTTTACTGCTGAGATGATTAATTGACTAGAAAATGAATCAACAACAATTCTTATTATCATTGTATTATTTAAAATTAAATACCTGGATGAAATTTAGAGAGTTCTTATGATATATCCATAGACACATCATACAGGTACACAAGGTACAGTGGAGCACAGATAAGTTGATCCTGGGAGCAAATGTGATGCAAAAATTGCTTTTCTGGAGAGTTAGCTGTGTTAAGACGCCGCAAGTGTGTGAGATTTTACTTACAAACAATAGATACAGGGGTTTTGATGAACATCAAATACCATCGACTACAATGTCTTTAGAAGCGAATCACTTGCATTCCATAGAAAAAGAGAACTTAGCGCCACGATGCACCGCTTTTGCTGGGTCAGACAAAGCTTAAGTTAGCTCACTGTAGACAAGGTAACGGTACCGTAGCTCAGTTATACAGCAACATTTCAGTTTGCATTACAAATATGTGGTCAATCAGGGTCTGCATCCAGTGCATGTGGAGCTTATGTGGAGCGCATGGGATACATGAATCACACTGGTGTCATATTATTTCCGTTAAAAAACTGCATTTTTCCAACAGGGTCAACAAGAACATGTGAATGTCACGTGATGCAGGCTGTTTATTTCCTTGTTTTAAGAAACTTTGCAAGCTGCTTCATTGGGTGTGGACATGCCTGGCCTTCCAGTGAGTATTCTGGTCTTTGGTTGTCGGGTATAACTCTGGACTCAGTGTAGATGCATGGAGAGATAAGCAGCAGAAAGGAGCAGTGGAGAGGAGTGTAGCTTCGTGTAGAGTTGGGTGTGTGTGGTGGATTGACTTGTGGATTTATTGAAGGGTTAGGAACATTATATTCTGTGTACTGTTAAATGTCTGCACCATCAAAGTATAGTGAAGCTAAAAAAAATCCATGACAAACTGGAGACAGCATGAGGGACTTAAAAACTTCTCAAATCCAAAACCAGCAGCACCTGCAGCAAAGAACTGCTGACGCCTGCTCGGCTGTTGATGTGGATACGCTTCAGTGAATAGAGAGAAACGTGGTTTTCAATCTGCAGACATGTCTGGAATTTCATTGTGGTCATGTTGAACACATTATGTGAACAAGTAAATGGTTTCCCTGTGAGGTGCGACATTCCAAACACTTAATGGATTTAACTCAACATTAACAGCACTGAAATGGTGCAAAGTCTGCAGATGTGGGCTTTGTATTTTGAAGGTACAGTCATATATTTATCAGGGTTATGGCTGCTGTGACAAAACTAAACCTCCACTGCCTTATTTTCAGCAATAGGCTACCTGAAGGCCAATGAAAATCAACATGTTAATTAAGCATTACATATTTAACCGCAGCCTTGGTGTGCAAGCTCAATGGAGCATATCCGTCAGAGGAAATTGTTTAGAAAAGACACGAGGGGTTATTCATATAACTCAGCAACAAGGTTAGAGTGACATTATGGGCTGAGATTGTCAGGCTGGAATGTTTTCATATTCATAAACATGAATTACTGGGTCAGTGTGGATATACCAAGTAGAAACTGTGGTATTTTTTGTCCTTTTATAAATTGCTTTTTGATTAAATCCTGCAAACTTAAAACTGACCCAGTTATTTAATGAATAAGATAGATAAGAAATAATAAATTATATTAAGAAAGAGGTCTACCATGAAGGTCTCAGCCCTTAATATTGAGCAACTTCTCTTTCAGATAATCCATTCAATGCATGCTGGTACAAAGTGTCACTGATGGCGACAGAGCTGAAGGGACAGAGGACGCAGAGTCGTGACCTGACCGTGACTTTGTGTTGTCCAGTGAGGTTGGGCCATTCACACAGCAGCTGGCTCTCAGACAGGGTGAGGACACAGGGAGTTTCTCCAATCAGCACCGTGTAGTTGAGGCGACTGTTCCCCGGAGCCGCTGGGATTAGGTTACGACCCTGAACACACAGAGAGAAATGTGGTGAGGAGAGGCAGTATGCATATTTTATTTTCATACAGACATTTGCGAGACCTGATCAAACTGTAGGAAAGATGTTACTAAGTATTTTATTGAACTACAAAGTGAGTGAGATACCATCAAAACACCTTTTCTTTTAAATTACTTTCGACTGTTGTTGAAATGAAACCAATGCTCTCACTCTTACCTGGAAAGCCATTCACGCACTTATTTTTTCTCGACTTGACTACTGTAACTCCCTCCTTTATGGCATGAACCAAGAGTCCCTCTCTCACCTCCAACTGGTTCAGAATGCCAGTTGTAGAACTAGGTTTTAACAAACCCGTTACCCCAGTCCTGGCTTCTGTCCATCAGCTCCCTGTTTGATTTAGAATTGATTTTAAGATTTTACTGATCAATTTTAAAGCACGTCTGGCCCCAAGCTATTTAGCAGAAATGTTGACCCCATATGAGCCAGTTTGCAGCCTTAGATCCTCAGGTGCTTTTGCCATCAGGACCCCTCGGCTTTGGACTGACCTGCCTGAGGAGATAAGGCTTGCAGAATCAGTAACTTCTATTAAATCACTTCTTAAAATCCATTTTTATAGACTTTTTTTTATGTCTTTATATTATCTTTTTATTGCTTTATTTTTTTGTATTCATTTTATTTGTATTAATCTATAATCAATGTTTTGCCTTACTGTTTGCCTTTCTGTTGTTAAATTGCTTTCTGAGTATCCTTAGTTAGTTAGTTTTATTTTTTTTAGGTCAATTATACTCACTAACTAACACATTGACCATACAGTTATGAAAATGGTTAAATAATACTATATCGTCCCATCTAATAAAATAAAACAAAATGAAACATAATATTCTCTGACTGGAAAAAAAAAGGTGTCAGCTTACTGAGCCTACCGTTTATACTTATAGCTTTATTACCCTTGCTCTACCAAAATAGCAGTGAAACAAAACAAACAGAAAATAAATAACTAAATATAATAAAGAATCATCTGCAGCTGCTTTTGCTTTGTCTGTCGAGGCACTCTGTAAACTCTGTTTTTAAAGGTGCTGTATGAATAAAGTTATTCTAACTGTAACCCTCACTGGTTAATAATGAGGGTATTTGATGATATGGTTGTTTGATGAGAATCACATGTGTTTCTGTAAATGAATAGAGAGAAATGAGTCACTCACAATGAATTGGTAATTTAGAAACCCTTTTAAAGGATAAGGCTGGCAATGCTCTATATTTTTCTTATTTTTAATAAATCCCACTGAACACAGGTCACAAGTATATAGTTACATTGTTTTAAAGAGGAGTAAAGAGTGACTTTTTTCAGCACACATTTGGTGCTCTTGTGAGGATTTATACAGCAGGATGACGTTCGACTGAGTCAGAATAAACTATAGTGCCCATGTTCATTATAATAAATGGAGCTCTATGGCACAGGAAGAAGATATTTCAGGCTTTGGATACAAAGGCTGATTAATTGTTGGTTTTGGTCTTGGCATGGGATTTTTGTTGACAATGAAACAAATATAGAATATCACAAGGCTTATAATTTAAGCAAAAACTGCTTGTTGCATCAATTGTTCCTTGCAAATGTAGACTTGCTGATCCACTGTTCTTGTTCATCTGATTGTGGTTTAATGTATGAACTGTGGTTTTCTAGGATCGTATTACCATTTTGTATTGTATTTTGAAATAATTCTGATAAATCATGCCAAACACTGGAGAAGAAAAATAAGACAGGAAGATGAAGAGGGCAGTTGGAAGGCAGACAAACTCTTACCCACATATACCAATACTGTTTTGTCTTCTGTCCACTAAACTGAATTCCACACAGTCTGTACTGCAGGTGTGTAAATTCTAACATATGTCAATTTCAGTTCCAGTTTTTCATTTCAATATCAAGTCCACTAGCTCCAATTTGACACACACTGTCTGTGATGGAGTGGGGGTGGGGGTGGGGGGGCAGTTATTGGTGTGAAAAGAGAGAACCCACGTAAGAGCAAGAAAACAATAAGCAACAGCGGGAAAGATGAATACAAAGAAAACAACACGGATAGGAAACGTGGCCGGAAAACATCAGGAGGAGAGAGCGCGAGGAGAGGAGAGAGCAGAGAAAAGATTAGGAGAAAGGTAGAAAAAGATGAAAGGACTACACTAAAATGAAACGGAAAAAGGGAATGAGCAGTAAACAGAGCTAGTGAGCAAGCGAGATAGACAGAGACAGGGAGAGAGAGAGGAGATAGCTGCCGTGTCTCCCGCTGGCTTAGCAGTGGGACGCAGAGACAGACTCCGTTTTCCAATCCCATCGTCTCTGCAGGCCACCACCCAGCCCCGCTCTGCAACCCTGTAAACATGCATCCCATTCCATCTCTCAAACACGCACACAGTTCAAGCCACACATGCACTCAAGTTGAAGCCACACATGGAGCTGTTGCCACACATACACACTACAGACAAGAAGCACCATGTGGGGACACACTCTCAAAAACACACAAACGCATTTAGGAAACACCAAGACCAGCTAAATGTTTTTTCACTCGCTAGCACACCTCAGTGAAAACACACCCGACACTTCAGATGAGAAATTAATTGCATAATTGCATGGCGCACGGGTCTCTGAGAAATGCTACCCCCCCCCCCAAAACAGCATTTTTGTCCATCTCATCAGCGCTTCCACTAGGTAGGCAGTTCCACCAACATGCCATGCAGGAGATTTGGCAATTACTGAGGCTCTTTGCTAATAAATTAGCATTTAAGAAATAAATAACAACGGTTATGCTGCTTTCAATCTCTTCAGGGAAATAAACAGCTTAACACACTCTCTGTGATAACATAGGAGATAGTAAAGGCAAAACATAAGAGCACTGAACACTTGATTCAAGGCAAATGGCAAATGTAAGACATCAATGTGACATTGATCTAAAAGAAATGAATAATATACTGTCCCACATTTTACACTATCTACTCTGTACAGCCCACCTCCTCAAGTTATATCCAGACACTGAGCTGCTGGCTATTTCAGTTACTTTTGCATTAGTAGTAGCACATATATATTTCCTCCAAAACAGCCACTCTAATTCCTCTCCAATCACTCTTTGACTAAATGTTTCAGGTAAGCTACGTGAGATAATACAGTGACACACACACGCGACTCAGAAATTGCCAATTAGTTTCATATACTTATGTCCAATGACTGTTAATGAAATTGAAAACCAATATATTCCACATCTCCTGGACCGTGGGCTTGTGTGCTTCCACACTGCCCTTCCAGCACTAGAAATTAATTACACAAATTGAAAGGACAGTTTTTTTAAGAGGGCTGTAGGCTGCAGAGGAGGACGACAGTCAGAGAAGTCGCTGTTAGTTACTTAAGGACAGAAGGTGGCCTTGGAAGGTGTGCACGTTTGATTTCAGCTTTTAATTATGAATGTATGAATCTGAGAGTCCTTGTAAACACAGCTTTTTTTTTCTTCCTTGTGTGAAAACAAATACCAGTGAGTGTGTGTGTGTGTGTGTGTGTGTGTGGATGTATGTAAGCTGTGTCATTATTAATACAAGGTAGGTTCAATATGTTTGAGACTCTGGGAGAAAAACATCCATCCACCACTACCTGAGACGTAGGTTCAAATAAAATATTTAGGATGTGTCCACCCCTGCAGTCCTCTCCTCATCCCACTCCTTCACCCACATTCCCTGACCCACCAGCAGAGGGGCTGGCACTGGTTTACTAATCTCCCCCAAATGGAGATTTTCTTTCTACCTGCTTCTATACTTCAAACACTTCTTCACTCAAGTTTCACGCCGTGTCTGTAACTTATCCGGTGAAATTAAACATTGTTGTGCTCTAGGTGGACGGTAGGTTCTTGGAGGAATCATTGAACATTCCTGAACATGGCCACCCACTTGCACTTCTTAGTGACTTCAACATCCAAACAAAGAAGTTATCTGACTTATTACCTTTACTATCTTCTTTTGCTCTCTCACCCCCACCCACCTCCCACCCCCACTCACAAAGCTGATAATCAACTTGACCTTATATTCACCAGGAACTGCGCTACCACTAACCAACTGTAACTCCTCTTCATGGCTCTGACCACTTCTTCACATCCCACTATTCCCCTCTCTCAAACTCTCAAACCTCTGTCGTCTACATAAACTGTCCCTATCTGCCGCAATCTTTACGCCCTGTCTTCCTCCTCTCTTGCCTCATCTGTCCTATCAGCTCTCCCTGACTCCTTCTCACTCATGCCTCCTAACTCTGCCACAGACACTATTCTTTCTACTTTGTCCACTTCTCTGGACTATCTTTGTCCTCTCACTTCTTGGCAGGCTCATCTGACCCCTCCAGCTCCCCTGTTCTGACTCAGTGCATGCTGACAGAACCACCCAACGGGCAGCGCAAATAAATTGGTGGAAATACAAGAGCTTAGAAGACCTCCTTGCCTATCCATCTCTTTTCTCTTTCTCCACCTCCTTATCTGCAGCTAAAAGATCTTTCAATCCAAAATTCAATCTTCCTTCTCCAACCCAAAAAAACACTAGATAGAGATCCCCCACCTCCCTCCTACTGAGCGACTTCAACTACTTTGTAAAAAAGACAGATGACATATGATCCTCATTTCCCCATTTATCTGCTGACACCACCTGTCCATCTCCTATTCTAACTTTCTTTTAACTTCTCTCTCCCAATGAGGTACTAACCCTGGTTACTTCCCACCGCCCAACCACCTGCCCTCTTGACCCTATCTCCTCTCACCTTCTTCAGTCGATTGCTCCTGACCTACTTCCTTTACTCACTCACCTCATCAATACGTCTAAAAAATTATAGACCTGTCTCTCTTCTTCCATTTCTTTCTTAAACACTTGCGTGTGCTGTTTTCACTCAACTTTCCGCATATCTCCCCCAGAAGAGCATTCTTGACCCCCACCAAGGCAGGCCACTCAACTGAAACTGCCCTCCTTGCCATCAAAGAGAAATTGTTTGACACTGAACCACCAGATCCTCCTCTCCACCCTCCAAGAACTGGGAGTCTTAGGCTCTGCACTCTCCCTGTTCAAACCCTACCTCAAGAACCACACCTACAGGGTAATTTGGATGGAATCTGTGTCTGAACCTTGTAACCTCACTACTGGAGGTCACTTTACACCAAGTTACTTGGCTCTGTTATTCACTCACATGGCTTTTCCTACCACAGCTATGCAGATGACACTAAACAAATTCTGTCTTTCCCTCGTTTCTCACCCAGGAGGCAGTGCAGGTTCTGGTCAAGGCTTTTGTCATCTTGCACCTGCAACTTCCTGCTGTGCCATCAGACCTCTGCAGCTCATCCAGAATGCAGCAGCCCGACTGGTTTTCAACCTACCCAAGTTCTCCCACACTACACTGCTCCTCGGCACCGTGGTCTCAAATCCAATTAAACACTGGTACTTTCCTACCATGCTGCACATGGCTCAGGCCCATCCTACATCCAGGACATGGTCAAACCATACACCCTGGCCCTTCCACTACGCTCTGCTACTGCTTGCTATTCCCTCACTATGAGGGGGACCCAGCTACCGCTCAACAAAATCCCGACTGTCCTGGCTCCAAAATGGTGGAACGAGTTCCACACTGACATCACGACAGAAGACACTCTACACATCTTCCGTCGCAGACTGAAAAATCATCTGTTCTGACTGCACCTTGGCCTATAATAAAAAACAAAACTCTTTCTGTCTCTTATTGTTTCTAAATGTAGCACTTGAAGCAGTTCAGCATATTTGATGCTGTTGAGTTACTTGCATGATTCTTGCAATTTTTGGGTTATATTCACACGGTTGAATGCACTTTTTAAGTCGCTTTGGATAAAAATGTCAGCTAAGTAAAGGTAATGTAAAAAAATTTAACACTTTTTGTATGGCTGCTCAGTATCAATATTCTGTTATTAAAAATCAGTTTAACCCCCCCCCAAAACCTTTAGTATCCATATCATTGTTAGCTAAATCAACCTTTACCAGTGTTTGAACTGAAAGAACAGCATCATCTTCCAGTTATGTGCTGCAAAGCAATCTAACTTTACATAAAGGAACTGACCATCCGTTAAACCCCTCCCCTAAACAGTGGCTATCGAATCATAGCTTAGCAATTGTAACTAAGCGTGGCAGGTCTGTCAAGCTTTGCATCTACAAAGGTTGAAGGGTGGTGTCATCTTTTTACCTTTTCCAAAACCACAAGAACAAAGGTGTAAGGAATGGATTAAATGGTGTTTATCTGCTCTAACATAACATACAAACATTAGCATGTCCAGCTTTAGCTTACAAAATACCGAAGTGACCTATCCCAGCATGACTTCCAAGGCCAAATAGTACATCATTAGCTTGTGGGGTTACAGGTTAGGTCAGAAAGGGGATCAGTCACAACTAGCACATCCACTGTGTAGTATTTCCCCACAGTGTAGATACCAGTCCTGGACGCTATCAGAGTTTAGGGTACTGTTAGCTGCTCTATCCTGATTTTTATTGGTACGATATCATGTAGGTAGCCATCAAGTAAATATTTAACAAGATTCTCATTCTAAAACGAGCCAGCTGGAAACATTTAAGATTCATTCAGAGACAGGGTTTTCTACAAATTCACAGGTTAACGTTAGTTTAATTAGTTAGCTACAGCTGATAAAATCTGCCACCAACAGTTGTCAGCAGACAAAATCGATGGTCGCCATGCAACTAGAAATGAATTTTGAGTGGTAAATCTGCCACCGTTATTATTGTGAACTGCATATGTGCCATGTAAGAACAGAAGCTAAATTCAACAGCTTATTCCATAATGTAAAAAATATATTCTATTCTTCCCAATGCATGTACTTTTAACATCTGAAGATGAGTTAAGGGCAACACAAGGAACTGTTTATCACTGAGCATACTGAAATTTTTTTTTTTAAATTAGTTTGAAATCCAGATAATTTTCTTACACCAAGTAAATGTGACAACTTCCACAACTTTCAGTTCTGTATAGGTGTCGATAGCCTTGTTCCCACTGCATAAGCTGTCTAAAGGCAGTGCACTAAAGTGTCTTCATCATCACAGCTGCATTATAGTCCCTGACAAGTTAAAAAGTGTTTACAATGCTCCCTAGATAAGAATCTAGTACTAGCCAATACTGTTTGCAAGGTAAAAACTCAGATCAGAGAAAAGTCTCTCAAAAATAACCCTCCTGCTTTTCTGACCTTGAGTATGAGCGGTGATGTGGGTTTGAGTTCCAGTATACCAGAGGGACTCAACGGTTCAAACACAGGGTCAGGGTAGTAGCTGAATGTCTCGTTGACCACCACCAGAGCATTCACGTTGTCCATGTAGAACCCAATCTCATCTGGACCGGTGCCGGTCTCGGAAAAACCCAGCTCTGAGTCTGCCACTGATGGAGCCAGGCACACCATGACTGAGTTGTTATACACAGTACAGTTCTGAAAATGAGAGAAAGGGGAAACAAGAACGGGTTTATGGCTTACGTTTGTAGTCAAAAAAATTCCTTTAGTCTTCTTCGAATGAAATATATATATATATACACACACACACACAGTATATTGAATGTGGACATGAACCTAAATACTTTATTATAATCTAGTCATAGTTCAATTTACAAGAGAATACCATGTATTAAACAGGTAGCATGGCCTCCTTTTGAAATACTGAGAATAAGCTGCAGGCTATAATTTTCTTCTAAAATGGATCTGTTGGGTATAATAACCCATCCTTTTGGTAAGTCAATGCCCTGTGAAACTGCGAGGCTGTTACACCTATTGGAAATGTAAATCGTTTGCAAATTTATGATCAACTGTTAATAATGGGCAATGTGCTGTGTGCCTTTGCTTGTACCTGAGAATATTTTACATCATTGTTTTGGAGAAGACATGAATACATGATGTCATGGCCATGTTTGCTTTAATTTATAGGAGTGCTTGGAGGACCATACCATTTTTTGTTTGTTTTGTTTTTTTGCATGTTTTAAACCATTTACTCCAAATGTATTTTACATTGCTACCATACATTTTTGAATTGGCAAGACACACCTGTGTTTGAACACCTATGTCAACACTAAGAAAAAATGTAAATATTAAATAAACAATTGTTTACCTTCATGTTTTATTTTCTGCGGTGCTATTCTGACAACGCAATCACAGAGATTTCAAATCAATCCATGCATTCAAATGCATTGCAAAACAACAGTAATACCACTTTAAATAAAACCAGACGATGTTCATTTTGATGGATTACCTATCTCAATCAAGTCTCTGCAAGTTGGCTGTCATACAGTAATGAAATTAATAAGAAAAGCTGTCTGGAAGGTTAGAAAAATGTATTTAGTAATATTACAGTATGCTTTGAAATAATGCCTGTCAGTTAAAGGATAATTTCGGTATGTTTATACCTGGGTCCTATCTTTACATGTTTTGGATCGTGAATGACAAATAGGTACAAAAAGTTTTGGAATTGGTCCAGTAAATCGTCTCAGCTGGCAGCTGCGAATTGGGCTGCAATTGCTGCAACATAATCCTTGGGGGAAACTGTGACCATCAGAAGTACGTCCACTAAAAGTGCTGGTTTTTGCCACTGAGAGGCCCAGGCTTAAAAATACCAAAAATACCCATGAAGTATTCATGATTTGTGGTAAATGGGCAATAACTTTAAAAAACATCAGCATGGTCCTTTAAGTGCAAAGTAGCACTTTGATAAAGGGCTGTGTGGGATGCATTGTGTAGGCGGTTTGCCTTAACAAATGACGGCTTTATCTGCAGGTTGAAGTCCCTTAGTATTGTTTGAAGTTCAGTTCTTAACTCTGACAACTAAAGAGCTTCAACGCAGTGACGATCCCCAGTTCTTGTGAACATTAGCTATAGAAATGATGATATTTTTCAAATTGGACTTCATGTCTTCATTTTTTCTTTCGTCTTCACTCTGAAAAACATTCTGTCTCACTCTCTTTCACTCATATTCACAGTCTCTCTCATGTTCTTTTTGTGACACAAACACTCATGTGGTGTGGTGACATTTGAAAAGCTATGTGGCCTAATCTAGCGTTAGATGTCTGAAGCTGTAGCTGTAGAGAGGGGAGACATGAGCAACACATAGAAACAGACTGTCTGCCACCTTTAGCAGCACTATAGATGTAGTTTGTCTGCAGATGTGCTTGTGTGTGCGGAGGAGTATGTCTGAATATATTTGTCATTTAATGTATGTACCAGGGCCGTTTCTTGCTATATGCGGACTATGCGGTTGCATAGGGCCCCCAAAGCCACCAGGGGGCCCCCAAGCTGCCATTTTAGCAATTTTTTATATTTTTAAGAAATTAAAATGGCCGGTCTCTCTTAGCCAAGCTTCCTGAAATATATATATATTTCACAAAATATGGGCCCCCTAACAACATTTTGCATAGGGCCCCCACAAAGATAGAAACGGCCCTGGTATGTACTGTATTTGTGTGTAAATCTGAATAATGCATACTGTGCATACTGTATGCCAGGGTGTGTTTGTGAATTTAGACTTGAGCTTGTGTATGCCGGTGTGTGTCTATTAAGTGGCTACCTGCTAATGTGAACATGTTCGTTAGCCTGTGTGCTTGTACTGTGTGTGTGTGTGTGTGTTTATTTGGTGTGTGTGTCATTCCCATTAATTACTCACATGGAAGGATTCTGCCTGTCCATACTTGGCCCTGATCTTCGGTTCTCGGATGGTTGCAAGGTTGGTCCCGCTCACTGTCAGCAGAGTCCCACCACTGTATGGACACAGAAGAAGAGAGGACATGTCCAGTAGGTAGAGAAGACCTTCTCCAGGGGCAGGGCAAACAAAACTCTGGCTGATTCAGTGGTATTTCTGATTGGTAGCAGTCAAATGTACCTGCAAAATGGAATTAATGCAGCATTCATCTGCAGGAAGTGGTGTGACACATTTTCCCATAGAAAAGCTGGTGAAAAACAACCTTTTTCTGTTTTGCCAAAACAGCACTGTGGCAGAAAGCAACATCTGATTACGGTATTGAAATTAGGGACTATCAAATCGCAATTTCTTTTCCCGATGATGTCATGGTGTCAAACATAATTGTTGCCTGGATTATGTAAACAGGCAACGTTTTTTGAGTGAATGAAGCATTACATCTATGTGATGTACAGGAGTGGCAGGGCGGTGACAAGGTGGATGGTGAAAAATGAGCAGCATTAACACTGGCATTTAGATAAATGTATGTATGTATAAAACTGTGTAGTTTAGCACTCCAAGTGTGCAGCTATTATTAAAATGTTTAGAAAATAATAGCTTAACCACTTTGCAGGAAAGAAAGAAAATAAAGTTTGACTCCAAGTGTAAAGTACCCTGGGCATCAGGTAGGGCTTCGAGATTAACACTTTATAATGGAGTTTGCAGAGAAAAAGAGGGGAGAATGAGAACATGAGGGAGAATATGTGTGAGTGAAAGTGAAAGAGAAAAAGGAGAAAGAGAGTAAGAGGCGGAGTGAGAAATTTAGTGAAGGCGAAAGATCCAGAGATATTATACATATTTTAATCACAACTCTATCTATAGTAAATGTGTGTTTGCCTTGAGCCGGTGAAGGTCACTGGACTGAATCCAGTAAATAATGATGCCAGAACTTGGCTGAAGCTTCATTTTGTTGGTGAGTAGTGTGTGAAGGGAGATTCACACCCTCTTGGTGTAGCAATGTCTGTTTGGTTGGATCAGTTGTTAAATGATTTCATTCTTTTCTCCATGACTGAGACTGTAAATGCTTGTAGATTTTAAACGGCTGATTGGTTTGCAAATTCCACCAGGCAAAATGTAAGGTACCCTTCAGTGGTATCCCATGTTGGGCAGACCCAAAGTGATTGGTCCACAACGCAAGATTACTAGTGCTGAGAAAGGATCATGAAGCTCACGGAAAAAAGATAATCTTTATTACAGGAGGACTCTTGCCCCCCGTAAAGACAATGGAGTTAGTCTGTCCTTTTCACTGCTACACTTAAATTGGATTTATGTGGTTTTCATGAAAGATGTCTTAACTTCTTGATGCCTACCTTGTTTTACAGTGGCAGTTCCAACCTCTGACTACTCTGCTCTGTTTTCTGCTAGGAGATCGCTACCTTTCACTGCTGCCTAGACTATCTGTGTGTCTGAGAAATATACTGTAATTTATACGATTCCCTATGGTGTGTCTTTCTGCAGGTTTCTCACTGCCTGGAGGGGGATATACTGTAGTCTCTCACACTGCTGTCTGAAATAAAGGGCTGTGATACAATCTTGTATCTTGAAAAAGTCATAAACAATGTGCAGCTCCGTTACTGCATATTGGACACCAAACATGCAGTGGCTACTCAACGGGTATTTTGGGCCTTGGTG
Organism: Maccullochella peelii; assembly: GCA_002120245.1. Taxonomy (NCBI): domain Eukaryota; kingdom Metazoa; phylum Chordata; class Actinopteri; order Centrarchiformes; family Percichthyidae; genus Maccullochella; species Maccullochella peelii. Next base: position 39,449 of record LKNJ01002290.1, read on the forward strand.
GAGTTTGTAGTTCAAAAACCCACGGCCAACACCCATGGTTATGATATCTCACTAAAAAAGGGATGTCATTTCTTCGCAAACATCTTGCGGGCTGGATGTGAAGTGTAATGCATCTAATTCTCTGCTCAGAGATCCCTGCACCTGCTGGTCTTTTTGCTGTTTTTGAATATTGTGGAGCTTAACCCCAAAGTATAATTTCAATCATTTGAAAAACAGATATCTTGGTATAGCTAGACCAATCAATCACCTTTGCAGACCTGTACACTGTGGAGTCTCCAAAATATCTACAGGAGCAAGCTCTATAAAACACCAAAGCTCTCCCTGTTCTTTATTTCGGTTCATTCATAATAACTTGGATGGCTTTGAGTAATCCTGCAGGTCTGCCTGTATTGCTTCCATGTGAAAGTGATGGACCTGCCACATATAGTATCCCTTGGACCTTCTGCCATTTGAGACAAGTTCTAGTGCTCCCAGCAAGATCAGGTAACTGATCCAGGCAACACATCCGCAGGCCATTATAAAAAGTGATACAGGCAGGCATAGTGACTTGTGACTTAGTGTACATGCACCAACAGCAGAGCAGGTGATATGAACATATGAACTTATTATTTTGGAAAGAGAGTCTGGCTAACACCAGACAATCTTCTCTCACTCTAATCCAGGAATACTTACATTAACAGGAAACAGTAATAGTAGGGAGGGAAAGGGAGTAAACAAGGTAAACGTACCACCTCTGGCATTATTGGTAGATACAATTATTCAAGTTTGGCTATTCTTTTATTATTTTCTTTCAGCAGGTTGTCCACAATAGGTCCCGTTCATCCTATAGGTTTCTTTGCATAACAGCATCATGTGTAAAATGTGATTGTATGTTATGGGGTGCATCAACTCTTTGACTGGTATTTTGACAGCTGTAGTAGGTGTAGCAGTATTTCTTTGTTTGCTTCTACTTTTACATACTATTCACATTCACTTTTTGTGATACTGTATTCTTGTCATTTCTACTACAGCACTGTAATCTTCAAGAGCCAAATTCATCTTTAACAAATGGAAGTGAGACACTTGGTTTCACTGTTGCTGAGTGCCATGAAACCCTGCCATGATGTGGTAAAATTAATTTTGTACAAATCAAGCCTGTTCTGTTGAGCAGAGTCTAATTAATGTTAAGAAGTTTAAGTTTTTTTTTAATCTTCTACATTCCACTTTGAATGCAATTTAGTTTTCTGATGTGTCAGTGAGGGAATGTACTCCTGGATTCTTCATCTATTAGATTGGACTGTTGCTATGATTTACTTAGCTGAATTATACATTAATAATCTATAATTTTTAATGTTAGTTAAAGTTTTGATGATTGTAAGGCATACTGCAAAGCACCATATTAATCTGGCCCTTTAAAACATATTGTTGCATAAGCTTCTGTATGTTATATACTGTAAACTGTTTGCTCATATACTACATGAGATTCTAGCAAAAGAGAAAAGTGACCTACCATTATGTTACAGTGCTCTTTATAAGAGAGATGAAGGCGACTGATCAACAAAGGAGGCCACATTCAAATGAACAGATTTTTAATAAGATGCCATGTCATTGCCACAGATGCATCATGGGACTAGACGGGCTGCACTTCTTATAATATTGCCTGTCCTCTGCCTTCTCTCTCCTACTCCCCTCTCCTTAATGTATATTTGTGCAGGGTCTCTGTCCCTGTTGCTCCTCTCTTTGTGAGTCTCTTCAGCTCAGGTACATGCTTCAGGGAACAGACAACAAGACAATCAGGATAAACTCTCAGGGATAGCTGGGGAAATCCCACCACCATTGTTAGTCTCTCTCTCTCTTTCTCTTGTCATCTCTGTCCCCTCCTCTCACTAACTGCCAAATATTTGATAATTTTTTTCTACAACAGGGGATCCCTAAAAACTTCCCTGTAAGTTGACTAACACTACCTCAAGTTTAAAAAAGCAGTTTTGATTATATCAAAACAGTGAAGATTAGCACAATTGACATTGCCAAATCAAACATAAATAATGGCGAGGTGGCTAAACGAAATGCACATCTAAGGCTCGGTCACACAAGCATTAAAAACAGCAAAATTTAACGACAAAATCAGTTAATTTAAATGGAATCGTGGCAATCAGTGGATCCACTCGTGGGGGCAAAGTAATTTGCATGAATCTTTTGCTTCAAGTTCATTTTTGACACACAAATTTGCACCGTTTATAGCAAGCCATCTTGACAGTGCTGATGGAGAGCCAGAGAGTCCAAAATGGAGGAAGCATAGCCTGTCATACCCTATTAGCTGTGATGCACAATCATGTTTTATTACACCCTCCTCTGTTGGGGTGTAAAATGTTCCACAAAAGAGACCGTTATGAGACAAAAGTTGATGGTACTATCTTTTGAATAAACAATGTAAACTAAATGTCCTGTTGGCGACCGAGCTAACAAGCTTGCTAACTGATGCTAGTTAATTGACAGAAAGCTAGCTAGCAATGAAGAGCTTCTTTTCCCCACTCCAATAACTCTTTATTGAATTAAATGATGTACAATCCTAGGAACAAAATGCCAGGGGGCAGTAAAAGGCACAATACAGAGAAAACAGAAAAGAAGCTTGGGACAGCTATTGTGACTGACTAGTGCTAATATGTTCCCAGGCTGCTAGCATGTCAGTCGTTAGCTCTCCAACTACATTAGTTCAACTATCCCTGCCAGAAGGTGCCTACGCCACCACTACCCAGTTCGTGAGGACGTGTGGATGAACTGTGTTGTGCCACTTTCTGGTGTGACTGTTCTGGTTGTAATTAAATACTTTTGATTAAGTAAGCGTGCACAAGCTGCCTGAACACCTACTGTAGCCTATATTTAGACATGGCCACTACCCAGTACAACCAGTTTTCTAATGGTTACCATTAAGCAGCTGCACTGGAGTAGTATTGGGGAATTCAGTGGCTTGCTTAAGGGCACCTTGGCAGTACTTGCTGAAGGAGTGGCAAGTCCTATGCCCATCTGTTTTATTTACCCTGCCAGTTTGGGAGAAGATTAGAATATTTAGGTCTGAAATTGCTTCTCTGACCTCTGCTGCTGCCCAAATATCTTTCCTCAGTATCCCAGATGAGCACTCCTCAGTGATTTATTTTTGAAGTGCTTGAAGTGTCTTCTTCCTAAATGCAATATCAGCCAAGCACAATGACAATGCACTCTCTCCATCCCACCCCCCTGCTCTTTTCTCTTCTCTTCTGTCTTTCATCCACTCTTGCTATCATCACCCAGGCACAATGATAATGCTCTGCAGGCGTGCATGTTTTTGCACAAAGGCGGGCAATGAGGTAGATGTGAACCAATATGATATCACATCTCACTGGTTTGTTATACTTTCTACCTGAGCCAACATGTGACACTGTGACAGAGGGGACCAGCTGAAATACATCAGCTAAATTAAAGCTTCCAATTATAGCTGGACGCAACACACACACTTTGTCTATCACAGTTTAGTCGCTGTGTGTGAGGTGTGTGTTGTTCTGTGGTTCTCAGCCAGATGGAGGAGGGATCAGGGACCAAACATCAGGGACTCTGGGAATCAGTGGGGTGTGAGTATGTGTGTGTGCATGCGTGTGTAATTTTATGTGGGATCATCACCCCTGAGTGAGATTCCTAAAGTAGAACCCCAGTTTTGAGCTCCACACACACAAACATACACAAAAAACACCCTCACTGTGGGTGTGCGGGGCAGTGATTGGGCCTCAGCTGCTTCTCGGCCAGTCCTACTGGGCAAAGGGAACAGGGCAGGATTCATCAACACTCTTCTCTAACAAGCTCTGCACCTATCTGCTACCATCTACTGATGAATCACAACAGGGAAGAAAGCAACACAGAAAAGAAAAGAGCAGGGGGAACCAGGTAAAATGGGACGGGGGGGCAAGATAGCTGCCTGTTTCAATATCTTGAAATAAATTAAGATGATAAGGAATTAAAACAAATGACACTATAGAAAGGAAAGGTTTACAGCAGGTGTTCTGACATATGTGATATCTGATAAGCCCACCTGGACAGGTGGGTAACGTAAATAAAAAAATAAGCATACAACTCAATCTGGACAGAATTTTAGGCACGGCCAAATAACAGGCGGTGATAGGTAATAGACAAAAAATATTCTGTAGGAAAATCTTGATCTTCTTCCCCAGCTAGCATCCAGCTCTTAGAGATACACTTTAAGATCCCAAATCCAGACAGGACCTAAATTAAAGGAGGTCCAACAGGTGCAAATTGAGATTGTAAATAATACCGGGGTAGTGGGACAAAAATCAAACACATATGAAGTAATAAAATCACTGATTAGTCTGAGCAATATTAAAATCACCCAACCACCCAAATAGAACTAGAACCCAGGCTGAATGGGGCTTCAGAAAAGCCACCTAGGTAAAGGCTAGGCTCCTCACTACTAACCCAGGTCTCCATCACAAAGACCAATATGTTCGTGCGTCTGCCCTCCCTGCCAGTAAATTTACTTTAATGTGAAAGTCTTTGCTTGTGTGTCCTCCCCAGTGATACTCCTGTCATGTTCAATGCTGAGCAGCGGAGGCTCTTTATTTAGCTGGGGATGTACAGAACTGCATGACAGGCTGTGGAAAGCTGAATATCGAAGTGAGAGTTGCATTAGTTCAGACAAAAAACTTTAGTCTCACACACCATCAGCTGATCAGTCTTAACTGCATCTTCAATCACCAATCACATTCAAACAATCAAAGAAGTGTATAATCTGACAACCTCACACTCCCCATTTTGGGATCAGCCAAGCTGCTGCTACTGCCGATGATTTGATCCACTAAAAATGTCTTGCTGGAGCCAGATAAAAAAAATCTCCTGAGGCACCGCCAATTTACGTCTACCCAAACCCGCTGTCAGCTCTCATCTAGCATTTAGGTCTGCTCAAACTGCTTCAAGAATGCTTTCTCAAATTTGTCCTGCTAATGCTGCTGCATCCCAAGCAATAGTGTAAAAGTCAATGTCCAGAGTATCCACCCTGCACTCCAAAAAATCCAGTAGTAAACAACATGTTTTGTTTGGTGCATTTCTTGAGCTTCCTGCAGGAACTTTCTACGGTGTTTGGATTCATTTAAGGAACAACAACAATTTGTTTCTATAACTAGTTAAATATCCTCTCTCAACCAAAATCTGTTATTGATGAGATGGTAAGTTGCCAAAAGAGAAGATATTGAGTCATGCATGTCTAGAAACAAACTACAAATGAGCATTGTGAACATAAAAGGACTAAATACAAAAAACTGGATAAAACTTCAGCTAACTAAATAAATGATAACACAGCACAAGAGCTTACCTGGCAATGCTCCAGTCAGGTTCAATCCTGAGGACAGTGGGGTCTTCAGTGTAGTTAAACTTGACCTCTGGGTTTCTGAGCTCAGCGTCGTCGATGTCCACCAAGACTGATGTACTGTCTGGTGCTAATCCAGCTGAAGTAACGCACACTATTTCCCGGGCATTCCTCCTGGATGGACAGACAAAAGAAAAGTTGGAGGAAAGTGATCGCATACCCAACATGGATTTGACAGACAGCTAAAATGTGGAGGGTGGCCAAAATCCTAAACAAATGCAAAATTTCCACAAAGCCCTATTGCACACTGTAAAGCTAAAATCCAAACTACAATGTCATAAGAAACTGTTGTGAAGTGATATTTGACAGATATTTAGGTTCTGTTTTCTCACAGGAACAGAAGTCATGTTTAATGAAGTTCATATAAAGTATGGATGCATGGAAAGAGTATGAGTATATGTGTGTGTATATATATATATGTATGTATGTATATATATATATATATATATATATATATATATATATATATATATATATGTATATATATATATATATNTTTTATTTTTATTTATTTTTTTGCCCATGGGCAAAATAAGATTTTCAGTTGCAGTCTTGAGTGGAGTCCCCAGCAGCTACATTATCTAATATGTATTTAGCACAGTTGACTGGTGCTGCATTTCGGGGCCATGACTTCACAGGAGTGATGTATGTCTGTGTGTGTGTGTGTGTATATATACACTTTAATGTAGTGTTGCACATTCTTTTGTGCCTCTGTATACCATGGCAGTCACAGAGTGGGAGAGAGAGAAAAAGGGAGAGGTAATCTACAATATCCACTCTCCCAAGTCCCTTGGCCTGTAACCATAGCAACCCCATTCACAAAGAACACATGCCCCAGCATCCTTCACAAGATGCCACAAACACAGTCGCACAGGTAGGGTGCGCCAGATAAAGACGGAGTTGAGGTGAGCGAACAGCTGTGGTGAAGTGGAATCTGTTGGATTACTGTGAGGAGGCTGCAGCACTGAAATGACTGCTGTGACATCAATATGAAGGTATTATTGGAGCAAAACATCTGAGCACCTGTGCAGTGGAATTTGTAGTTGTAGAAAATAGTCACACATGTGTAACAGTAAATTTGAAGTCACAGAGATTTTTTTTTCTCTGGGAGAGAAACTAATTCTATAGGTTTGCTACTTTGTAAAGCATTTTTCTCCATGACTTCAAATTTACTTATACACATGTGTGACTATTTTCTACAACTACAAATTCCACTGCACAGGCGTGCTCCAATAATACCTTCATACATCAAAGCTATCATACAGTTGTTTCAGTAGAGATTAGCTATGAGGCTAATCCATGCACTTGCCATGCAAGCAACTGTGGTGATAGTTTGGATTTTCTCATGCACTAGATTAGGGAAAGCCTGTGTGAGTGCAGACAAAGAGATGCTGTGTGTCTGCAAGCAACAAGCATGCACACACACTTAAAACATTAAAGATCTCACACACACACAAAACAGCCTAAGCTGACACACTGATTACAGGCTTACATGTGCATGTAATATCTTTATGATAATGGAATTTTTTGCAATACACACAAACAAATCTTTAAAGAGAAAATGTTTATTTATGCACATATTTTCTTTATTTATTAATTTCCTGTATTATCTATAGTACCTTCAGTCATAATTATGAATTTGTTTTACTATATTAAGTACTCTTTTTTTGTGTTGTTGTTTGTGTATTGTTATCTAAAGCCTATTCTCCTTTGTTGTGCTGGTCCAATTTCCCCACAGGGATAATTCAAATTTAATTTAGATTGACCAAAAAATTGTTTCTTACCTTTTGAAGTAGCAGGGCTGCGGTCCTATACTGACAGACACGTAGCTGCCTGCGCTGAGGTAGCTTCCCTCGATGGTGACCTGGGTGCCACCAGAAATGGGCCCCTGAGATGGCTGGATACGGGTGAAGTACGGAGTCTGGAGAAGAGACAGAAAACAATTCTTTTTTAGCTAACATAAACAGTATTGCAGAGGAAGCACTCTCATAACTCTAATAAGAAAAATCAAGAAGACATCAAGGAAAAAGAGCATTTAAATAGTCAAGGTGGGTTGCAGGGATAGAACCCAAGCGCAGACAAACAGGAGGCTTAAGAAGTTCAAAAGACCAATTTATTCTTGCTTACAGGCAGGCAGGCAAGCAACAGGTAACCGGCAGGTACAGGAGACAGAAGCAAATGGCAGGAAACCAAATTCAAGGAAAATACCTAAAGGTGTCCTAAACGTTCTTCCTAAAGGTGTCACCTGCAACTTCAAGCACTGACTGCTGCCACAAAAGTTGCCAAAATATAAAAGATTTAATGACACAGTGATCCTCCAGTGACCAAAAGAAAAACAGCATTAATCTGCAGTAACTTTACATACTATCTACAAAATGCTAGAAATGAACTCTTTAGAGCCATATTTTGACTTTCTTCTTTAAACCATTCTCAAACTGAACCTTTTGCTCAGTGATTGGAGTCAATTCATGAAAGCAGTGTCTTTTTGAGTCATCACGGTCCATATAGAACAACTCATCTAACCAAAGACCCCTTGTATGGTCCTTACCACAAAGGTGAATGGCCGGGGCGACAGGGCTCTGTAGTCATTGACGCAGTCTCTCACACACACCTCAACCTGAGCTTCTTGGACCCTGTAGCTGGTAGCATCGTTCAGCAGACACACTATTCTGTGGATGGAGAGTTGAAGGGATTAATGGAGAAAAGAAGAGAGTAAGAGTCTTCAGTAACAGTTGCACATTGGTGTTATCAGCAGGGAATACTTAAAGGACATCCAAAGTTTTAACACGTACCACAAAATCTCTGACATCTTATCAAATGCTGCTTCAAACTGATCTAGTATGTGTTAATCAAGAGGTTTGCAAAATTACAAAACAATACAATAACAGCAAAAGCAAAAGCAAAGACATAAAGTAACCGCAAACAAAGCACCTTCACATCCACATTGTTTTCCTGATGAAGTCCCTGTACTACAGTATGTGGTACACTCAGCAAGATGGAATGAACAGCCAATCATATGACCACAGTAGGCTTTGTATGCATTGTACACTGCACCAAAATATCTGACACAATAGATCTGAATCTGTGTTAGGAGGGGCAACAGAAACAATAAAGAAAACAGGAGGAAGCTGAGTAGGAAAAATAAAACGTATGAAGTGGTGCACGGATGTCAGGAATAATGTGTAAAATAACTGATGTGTGTGTAATATTTGAATAGAGATGCCCTCTATCTGAACATGCATCATTTCACAACTAACTGCACTACAGAGAGATGTTTGATCTGCGTGAACTCAATTCCTCAGCCGTGTAGGACTCTGCAGAGGAGTAAATGTCAGGATGGAGGGATGAGAAAAATAAAGGAAAGAGCATACACAGTGTGTAATGGAGGGGAACAACAGATGGAATTTACAGACACACAAAAAAAGAAACCCTGATGTCACTATCTTTGCAGCTGCTGAATGATGCTGCATGAGCACCTACACAAAAACGTGTTCTGTTGACCTTTTTCTCTGTCGCGTGATTGGTCAAGATGAGAGAGGCGCTGGTTGCTGCTGCCTTTACTGTGTGTGTCCTCAGATCTATGAGTGTGTGTGTGTTTGTGAGAGAGACAATTGCTGCCTGTGTGTGTCTGCCAATGCATTCAACTGTGTTTCTGTGCTTTGTGAGCATACTCTGTACCATTTTCACAGTTTTGCGAATGACTGTCTGTGCATGTGGGTGTGTGTTTGAATATTAGTGTGTGTCCTCTGTTCCTTAACTTACCTCTCTGCGCTCACATACTCCTCCTCAATAGGCACACAGGGCACCTTGCCCAGCCTGACGCCCATCTGGATGTCTCTGAACTGCAGACCAAGGTTCTCCCCCAGGATGGTCACCCTCGTTCCCCCTTGGCGAGGCCCCTTCTCAGGGAACAACTGGACCAACAAGACGATGGAGGACAAAGGTCAGAATGGATGGAGGAGGAGAGAAGGAGAATGTACAGAAAAGAGACAAAGGAACAGGAAGATGTAAAGGTGAAGACAAGGAAAAAAGAGACAAAACAAAGACAATAAAGAATCAATATTTTTTTCCTCTTTGACCACTGCCTTAAGACATATATTTACACATGCATAAACACACACACTCACATTAAAAACTCTGTCTGAAAATGGTCCCCGAAGATGACATAGAACGGACACCCCCACACAAACACAAACACACACACAGGCATACACGTGGATAAAAACGCTCAACAAACAGAGCCATCGACCCACGCAAACATACACACAGTTTTAATGAAGAAAAATTTGAGAAACAATGAAAATGAGATAAAGAGAGGGTGAAAAAACAACGTGCGCCGACATACAGAACTAAACGGGCATCATCTCTGCGGTTTAATTGAAACTTATTACGCCGGCTTGGTTTCGTCGGCAGGACTGTGGCGGTGTAACGCTCAGCCGTGCCGCCGGACTATAATGTGATTTATGTAGCCAGATTATGGCACGTAACGGGGACAGGTGTGGTGTGACAAAACAAATATGGTGACTGATGGATGGTGGCTGTCACAAACACGCACACACACAATACAGCATGGACATGCACACACAAACCTAATCCCTAACAAGCATCATGAGGTAATTATGTGTAATCTGTCCATTGCCCTGTCCTCCTGCAGAGCTTGGCTGAGCAGACAGCGCAGTGTGGAAATGCAAAGTCAGGCACAGACAGTATGGAGGCACAGCGTTATTATTATACTGCAGACAGTACCAAACAACAGACCTTGATAAATGGGGATTTCAACAGTGTGGACTAGTTTGGGGAATGAACAATTTGTCTTGCCAGACACATGAGATTTAACTTTTATGCAGAGAAAGTCAGCTGAGATCCAAACCCGTTTTCTGTACCCTGCTTCAGAACCAAAGACTATACTGTTAATGAACAGCACCACTGGAGCAGCTGGAGATGAAATGCCTTGCTCAAGGGCACCTCATGTGTAGTCACTGATAAAGGGAAGAGCAATACTCCACGCAACCAGATGGTCCAGGGTACACCGGGGTCAACCTTTAGTCTACTGCATTGCCAAACATAAGGAGTATAATGTTACCCAGAAATAAAATTAAAAGGGAAAATGGAGAAAATTAAATCAGAAAATTGGAATGGAAAAATCCAAATGAAAAACAATCAAATTGAAAGACATTCAATTGAAAATGACACTGGGAAATGATAAAGGAAAATGTGTAATAAAAATGAAATGGAATATAATGAAAATAAATTGAAAAGCTTAAATATAAGTGTGCAAATTAAAAGCTTCGCCCATAAGCCAATAGTAACTTAGTGAATCATTTAAAGGTTAAAAAAGCTTCTATGAGAAGAATTTGAATATTTCCGACTTTGCAACTCCCATAGTATCAAAAGAAATTTTAGCCAGGACGTTCTCATATTTCTACAAACAAAAACCTATGCCAAAAACAAATGTAAAAGTTGCTATAATCACATAAAAAATACAATTATGATTACTTAATCATTTCAAACTCAGTATATCAAGTACCAAATGATTCTTTTAAATGAACTAAACCTTTATCTTGCCAGCAAGGGAATATTAGTACGACAGACTGCCAGACAAACCACATTTTGGAAGCTCTTGCATGTTAGGAGCTAAAACACAGTACCTCTGGCAGCATCCTGCTGCTAACAGGCATTACCATGCATACACAGACCAATAGCCATACAGCTCTAAGCAGGCATCAGTTGTGTGTTCAAAAGTGTGAACTGCAATTTAATAATCATAGTATGAATTGTTCCGGGGTTTAAAAACGAATATGTTAAATGCTGCTATAGAAAATAATCTGTAAAAAAAACACAGTAACTGGAGTGACCTGAATCAAGAGACCAAGAGGGAGACAGAGGGAGAGCAGTCTGGCCGGGGATCATGCTGCCTACTATTTGGAAGCAGACACGTTGGAACCTCAGACGCCAGTAGAGCCTCAGTACTTTGGTTCCACAAACACAATAGCTGGTAAACACTGACCAGAGCGAGCAGCCATCAAGCTCTAGGGTACGATATGGACAACAGATGTCAGGGTGTGGAAATGGGGATTCAGATGGTTTTGGAAGAATTAAGCTATGATACCACAAAACACAATATCAGCTAGCCACCAAAGCCCTGGGATATAAACACTGGTAGAGCCGCAGGCAGGCAGGCAGGCAGGCAGGCAGGCAACAGAGGAAGAGAAAGGAGAGCGCTGTTAAAAGGGATTAGCAACATTATCTGAGGGGGGCATTGAAAAGGGGACCAATGAAGACTATGGCAACATATACTATCACACCATAAACACACACAATAGTCTGTGGCAAAACTGTGTTAGGGCACGTTGTGCATATCCTACATAATATGTATGTATATAAAGTATATTATACTTTATAGCACAGCTACCTATGTGAAGCGCATTTAAGAGAGAATTGTGGATTCCCTTGCAGGGGTAGAAGCAGCTTAAAATGCACATTACCATATTAGCCAGCATACAATCCTGCATGAAACTATACTTTTAACTTGAGATGCTGTATCTGAAACATGATCGTGGTACAGAAGATGGAGCCAGACCAAAACAGCAATTAGCTACTATGCCGAAAAAGAATGTCATGGTTGTGTTTCATTCATATAATTCTTGTGATATCTGAGGGTGGATTTCCACTGGAACCTCAGAAACTCTTGGAAGTATAAAAGTATGGCATAACACAACAAGATAAGCAGTGCTCACTGAGCCTGTAGACATGCAAGCAGATGCCACAGTGTGGACTTCAAGCAGCTTCGGACTGATGTTGCAGTGAGTTGACACAACGCTGCCACATTCAAGCACATAACAACTGGGCAATGTAAAGTACAGATGCCCTGAAGCTGAAAACAGACCTCAGGGGGTTTTGGAAGGATAGTGATGTGATACAACACAACCACATTCAAGCACTAACTAACAAGCCTTCGGACATAACTGCAAAAGGATAACAGATATAATTGTTCCTCATGAGCAGCCAAAGTGATCTAGGACTCTGACACAAGAACCACAAATGCTTGTGGATGCATAGTGTTTCCCAAGATCTCTGCCAGGTATTAGCCACTAACCACCAAACCTTGGAGTTGATCACCTAACAGCCTGATTTTCAGACTCAATAGCAATTTTGTTACTACTCCATTATTCAGTCTGATGCTGCATTCCTTGTTAGCTGTTTTGTTTGGGGGGCGGATTTTGATTTTGTTCTAACCAACCACTAATGTTCTTACCGTACGTATCTGGCTGCTCTGACGCCATTTTCAATCAACATTGAGGCTACATTAGACGGCACAGTTAGCATAAATTAAGCAATTTTGCAGAGAACCACAGTCAAAATTGAGATGCAATCTCATGTTGTCTAAAAGAGTTCCCTCCACCATGTCCACTGTTTTTCAACTTTAAGACACCCCATAACTGGAGAAGAAGTTTTAGTTTACATGTAGACTATGGGGGCCCACAGCATTGGAAGTAGCAATAAATCCAATTAATCTTTTTGTTTTTGGCATCATTTTTCTTCTTGTGTTTGGTCACTTCTTTTGAATACCACTGACCAGGAATCCACTGGAGGTAAAGTACTGTGGCGTCGCTCTGTGGTGGTGTGGCCTTTATATTGCAATCCAAACCACATCAAATGATCAATATTATAGCAGTGGTTTCCTAGTAGTCTGTCATCCAGCCTGTACACAAATGGTGTGTGTTCTGTAACATGGTAATCTTGCTGTGGTCTGAGCGGTAACCAATTCACAAGAGCTTTGGAAGGCCAGCAGCTGTTAGAAACTGGGTTTTGTTGTTTATGTGGTCAGAAAATAGTTTGGGAATTTTGCTAAGGCATTCTAAGCAAACAGGGAGTACGGGAAATTCAATTTGCATAGGGCCTTTTTTTCTTTCTTGGGAATACTGCCTCAAACAAATAACCTATAAGCAAAGTTATTATGTTCAAATATTAAAAAAGACCTGGGAATACTGAATTGGGGATATCTTTTTCTCAAAAGTGGATTTTAGGTATTTGGAGACTATAATGTTATTAAAGGAGTCTTGTTTTTGATAGCATTTTAATGTGTTGAGAGACTCGGCTGCTGCCCATTTGGGTATACTGCCAGCAATACCTACGCAATTAACCAGAACACCGACTGCATACAGGGGAGAGTACGTATCAGGACAGTAAGCAGTAAAAAGTCATAGTCATTGTTACCACAGAGACTAATGAACCTGGTTCATCTTGAATATTAATACCCTAACCCTCCACTTAATGAAGTGGCTTAACCTTTGATGGTCTAACGTGCAGTTGGTGCTGCAGGTCCAATTCACATAATCCGTTTTGATGGAAAAATGTAACCATCACATTGAGATGTCTTTCACTTTTTGCTTTCATAACTCTTTAGACATGTATTACTCCCTGTCTCACTTCACTTAATGCTATTATGGACACATTATCACAATATAAAAACACATCACTCTTACTCTTCCATCTCCCATCCGTGCCCTTGTGTGCACACAAAAACACACAGACACATGCACAAACAAAGATAAACGGTTACGCACTCCTTTGCTCATAAATGTAGATACTTCTTTTTTTTTAATCTATATGCATTTACAAACACATATTCACATGGATGGTCAATTGGTGACTGTACACAAGCACTCTCCCAGACAAACACACAGCATTAAGTAGCAGCAGCAGGGCAAAACAACTGATGTATATTTCAGCGGGTTTTGGAGACTCCTACTAACAAGAACAGGACAAGCTGTGGAGGAATCAAACCAGGAGAACTGCAGAAAATTCCTCCTCCATCTGTCCTTTCTGTCTGCCTTATCCACCATCACATAACTATTTCATTCTCTCAGACTAGACAAACTTATAGTAGTAAAGACTTACATTACATTACACCAGTGGCATTATCAGTTCTGTAAGGTCAAGAGTCAGAAACTCACATTACCATGATCCAGCAGAAGTATGGTCTGAACCAATGCATGAGTTTAAAATTAGGATTTGACTTTGTCAAGAGAAAAAACACCAATATATTGAGACACGCTCATTAGATTTATTCAAAATCTCTTTCTCATGATATTTAGCTAATAAGTGTAAAATACACAAATGAAATAAAGAAGATTGTATGTCTTGATTTAATGAAGAACTGAGGCTTTAATGAGACTTATTGCTCTCAAAACAATTGAGAATAGATAAGACAACGTGGGAATATCCTCAAGTGACAGACATTCCTCCATTAATATCAAGATAATCATCTGATTCATTAAATGTTCATTTGAGCTGGAGTCAAGCATAAATGTCTCGTCTTAGTCGCAGTATTTGTACCTGATATGGAAGCAACTAGTTTCCATTGCCTTTTGTTCTGATTCTGAATTTTATAACAGCTGAGGCATGTGGGAAAAGAATTCACAAACAAAAAAAAAGAAAACAGACAAGAATGAATCTAAAACCTGTCTGACCAATGCTGGATTTTGACCCTTACAACTTTCCAAACACATCAATACACAGACAGACAGTGACATGAACATACCTAAAAGACAGTCAAAAACAAGAATCAAAACCAAACAAACCTTCACATTCCTCGGTCTCTAGAGCACGAGTTTGATGTAACAGTGAGTAATAATACCATTTCTGTGCCAAGGGCAGACACAAGGTCCCAATGTGTGTGTTTTAATAGCAACACATTAAAATAGAGCCGCTTTTTTCTAGGTTCAGGACACGTAGGGCTTTCGTGACCACAGGGGCTTCAACAAAGAGAGCTGATGCAACAACCTATCAAGGTTTACCAGCCTTGGATCTCCGCAGGTGACTTTACACTCTTCACAAGTTGACGAAATTATGAAGTAGCGCTCAAAGAAGCCGCGCTGCTTTCCTTTGCAGGTGATTTTAGAACTGCAACATTGGAGAGAGTTTCTTTTGGTTGTTGCCAACTGTGGATGTTCGATGTTTTTTTTTAGTTTCCTACCAATGGTGGCGTCTCTGTTGAGTAACACTGTCTCAAATTAGGTTGCCTTCACCACCACCAAAAGAGTTGAAAACACAGGACTAGAACCTGATTGATGGGTGGCTTAACACTAGACAACAACTAAAGCAGTTTAAAGAAGATTGTTTTTTATGGTGTTATTTTGTAGTAGTAAAACAGGCCCCAATTCAATCATATGTGATTGTACGTTTAGTTTATATGGTCAATAAAACTACTGATTGGGCCTTTAATGTTACAGTTGGAACCACACTCACTTCAGGTGTATGTGGCGCACAGCACATTCAACAGTTGATCAAAGTTGAATTTTTCTGTCCTGTTTGAAAAGAAGCCATAGAAACTGATCAAAGTAATGCATGGCATCCGTACTCTCTCACATGCACATACCAGAGTCTTCATAAACACAGAACTACAAAGTGACAATTGTCAACTTATATGCCTAAAAAGTACATTAGCATTAATGGGTGGTGTCATCTTCTATGTATGCAGCCATACCAAGAAACACACACACTCACTCACTTACCTTGGTGATCTTGGGGTGGGTGCAGCGGCTGTTTCCAGAGGTGGCGTGCATCCACCCTCCACCTTCAGCCAGCTGCAGCGGGAGGTGGGAATTTCCTCCACCGGTACACTCCTGCCTGAGGGAGCACTTCTTATCCTGGACGCACCAGCCACATTCAAACCTGGGGTCAGCCTTCAGGCACATACCACAGCTATCCCGCAACGCTCTGCACTTGTACAGGTGAGCTGGCCGGGAGACAGAGAGAGTGGGAGAGAGACAGAGACAATGAGCTGTAGACATTCCTCAGTCACTGGGCTGCTCTGGAGGCCAAATTTGTCTCATTGATTGAGAGGGGGAACAGCAATTTGTCATTGTGCACATTATCTAAATTGCAAACGCCAATGTTAATGTTGACTCAGTGTGTAAGGTAATTTGAATTCAGATCAGCCAGGCTAGCAAACTTGCTAGCTAAACTAGCTAATTTAGCAAGTTCTATTATAGCGAAGGTCAGACCCCTGTTTCACTCATAGAGACTTTCTTCCAGCATTATTCCATGTTTCAGCTTTTCAGTAAGAGTTATGAAAGAATGCCTCTATGAGAAAACACATGAAAACCGAACGCTAGTGGAACAGAGGCTAACTCCAGTGCAGTGGGACTGTAGCTCCCTATTGTCTCTGTGAGGTTTAATAACACTTTTATAGCTGCTGTAATGGCACATACTTGATACAACTGGAGCTCTGTCCCACTTCTGGGCTTACCCTGCTATGCTAGCTTTCACTGTGTTTTTGTGGTTTTAATTAGGATGTCTGAAAAGCTAAGATACAATGTTAAGGGTTGTCTGTCCAAGGCAAATTGATATCTACTACTCTATTTGTAAAAAGGAGCATGTAAACTCTGGAGGTGCTGGTAGGTGGATTTTATCTTTTTTTTCTTATTTTTTACATTTGGACAGAGCCAGGCTAGCTGTTTCTAGCTAAGCTAAGCTAACTGGCTCCTGGCTGTAGCCTCATATTTAGCATACAGACATGACATAGATCTCCTCATTTAACTCAATAAGCACATAAGCATATTCAAAATGTTGAACAATTTAGTTGTACATACTACTGCACAGAAAATCTATCATGTTTGAACTTTTGAGAAAAACTCATTTTTCTTCCATTTTCCACAGCAGGCATGTTTAAATAGCAGTTAACTTGGTATGATTTAAATGCATGAACTATAGTTGCTTTCGTAGACTACTTGAGAAATATTATTTTTGAATAACAGAAAGTTTGGTAAATTAAGAAAAAAACAGTCAGATAAAGTAATCAGGAGTTTATATGTCTGTTAGCCTGAGAGAGTGCAGAGGAACAGCATAAATGAATGTTAATCACCCACATAACTATAACCTTCAGTAGATGATTATTACCACTCCGAAGCTGTGACAATGTGAAAATAACTGTTTCGGCAGATAAATAGAGAAAAAAAATTAACAAGTCCCCTACAGGTATATTACAGAAATTACAGGTAATGTCTTCTAACGCCAATAGGGAATTGATAATTTGTTGTGTAAAAAAAAAAAAAACATTCCCTGAACTCTGCGGAGTGGAAAAGTCATTAAAAGTAGAAAATGAATAAATAAATAGATAAATAAATAATTAAAAGCTCAAACACCTGAGAGGAGAGAGGAGCAGGAGATGAAAGGGAGCAGGGAAGGGGGTGTGGGGTGTGTGGGGGTGTGTAAACTTTAGCTGCGCTTGTTAACAAAACAGCAACAAGAATTGTTCTGAATTTAAAGGTGGGGAGGCCCCGCAAGGACGACAGAATCAAAGAGACAGATAGAGCCAGAGAGAGAGAGAGAGAGAGAGAGAAGACACAAAACAACGACAAATGACAAATAGGAGAGAAAGTCACATGCAAACAAGAGAGGAAAAAGATGCATTAAATGAACAGGTTTTTTGATTTCTTTGTTGTTTTTTTACCTTTTGTAATCTGTCAATCTCTGTCATAATTATCTCAGTTGATACTACAACACCAGGTTTGTTTGCTGTCACAGATTTGAAATGAACTGAAGTGGAAAAACAGAGAGGAAGAAAAAAAAGCAACACAGCAAGAAGAATCTCCTCCTCCTCCTTCTCGGCAGACAGACGGTGGCTGGACTTCAAAGCGAGCCTCTTTCATATCCATCTGCCTGCCGTGGCCCTCCACTCAGTGTAATCTGATTAGCCACGGCTCAGTTTAAAAGTAGCACGACGCTAATTAATCTGAACCAAATGAATGATATAATTAACATTAACACCTCCACTTTACACCGGGGCAAAGTCGGGCCAGGGCCAAGCGGCTCTGCCTCAGACGGATAATACAGCTCCAATCCAGAAAGACTGAGACGGGGATGGAGCAGGGAGAGATTAATGAAGGATGGAGAGAGAAAAAAAGAGAAGAAGGTCTTTGTGGGATTTTTAAGAGTGAGGATGGTTTTATGATGGATGTTTTTAAGGAGTTTTAGACTTTTAACGCTAAGCATGGCATTGAATCCTAAAAGGTATTCTGTGAGACTTTAGTACATTAACTATAACACATCTATGGGGGTTTGATAGAGTTGTTGATTCATACTAATTACTCATCCATAACCTAGCCAGCTGTTTCAGAAGGCTGTCTGTGGCTTGCTGTGAGGAACACACCGCGGGCCGTGGATGCTACCTGCATAGACTCTCTGCCAACCAGAAAGTCAAGTAGCAAGTACTGCTTACTCATGCTCATAACAACAGGAACATACTTGACAAGTTCACACACTCACACACACACATACACACCGCCTCTAAGATCATTGGATTTGACACTCCCAAACTCTCAGAGCTCAATACCATAGCTGTCACATACAAAGCACTCACTGTGGTGCACATCCCCGGGGCCTGTTTCAAGAGTTAGCTGGATAACTCTGCTGTATGAAACCTCATATCTGAAGCACGGACTGATGTCAAAAGTCCTGTTATGAGTTTTGTTCAGTCATTACTGATCTTGGATATCTTCATAGATCACAATAGTGCCCCCAAATCCCCCAAATTCCTCACAGCCCACTGTTTTAACTATAAACAGTGTTGATTTTCAAACTATCAACAGTGAGCTGTAAAATAATTAGTGGATTTGGAGATGCTGTACAACAAAAGCAGATATTAATCTTTAAATAGTACAAACTTGCTCTCTCTGCTGTATTTCAGTCCAGTTTTAATACTTTGAACTAAATCTTGTGAAATATCAGACATATAAGATTCGCTTTTATGTTAAGTGACTCCACATTTTATGTTTTTGTCATTATAACAGACAGCGAATATATGAATTTGAAGCCATTGTCTAAAATATATTGTCGGTTGACCTATAATTAATGATTGATCACGTTTACCAAAAAGGTAGAGCTTCACAGCGGTCAGTCATTGCTTCATTTTAACTCGACACACAGAAGGAGGCTTATGACAATGCGTTCGTGCTGATGTCTAGCAGTTATAATGTACATGTATAATGTGTTTACCGCATTCATCATCTTAGTTAAGCATGTTAGCTAATATGCTAATATTTGCTAGTTAGAACGAAACAACACAGGTAACCAAACTACTGGACAAATAAAAAATGTCACCTGATGCCACTAGATGACAAGTCAGGGCATCACCAAAGTTAATAGCATTCATCCTCTGGGGAACATGAATGTCTGTACAAACTTCCTAGGCAATCCATGTAATAGCTTTTAAGATATTTTAGTCTGGATCAAAGAGGTAGACCGATCAAACTTCACTGTCATCCATACAAAACTGGACTGACAGGTAACTCCTTTATTGGACAGTTTGGGTGACTGTCATCCTGCATCATCAGCGCTGCATGGTACAGTGGAAAACACAAGTTAACAACTCGTAGCTGTTCTCCCTGTTAACCCTAAAGGAGGATATTTTAAACAAAATAACAGGCAGAAGAATTAGGTCATGGCCGATAAGCAACTCATTTCCAAGCAATCTGAAAAATGAACTGTATGTCTGACATTTATCAAAATGAGGTCAGATAGAACACAAAAGACGTGAGATTAAAATGTGCATGTGTGTCATCTAAAGACTGAAGTGAAGAGTGAATAGAATAGAAGAATAAGAATAAAAATAGAAGAAAATAGAGTAGGAAGGGTTAGTTAATCTGACTCTAGACATGCAAATTTGGAGCAAAAGACTGTATGACACACTTCAGAGCAAGACTTATATTATCTTGTGTAATGGGACGTCTAAAATCATTATCTTCCACCACGTAATATATTACACTTGATAAAGAATTTAGAATTGGTAATTGTTTTCCACTTCATGCACAAATAGCGATTAAAAATAATAAATGCCATCCCTCCATGTCGCTTTCTGTTTTTCTTTATCAATCCCTTTATTCTCGTCTACCCCCCCCCGCCATTACATGGTGCATTTATCAACCTGTCATCCACCCATCGTTCTTCCCCTTCATCCTTTCCTCTGTCTATTGGTTTCGCCATTTGTTTACCTTCCTCTCTAACATCCATCCCTATTAATTTCTGTGCTGGATGTTTGTTTGTTATCATCGCCATCCATCAATCACTCCCTCCGCTCCTCTTTTATCCCTGAGACAAGAATAGTGTTTTTCCAAATGGATGGTACACTTTCACCTTTCTCCCTGATGGCTGTCAGAAATGAAATTACAGATTTCTTACGATGGGGACAAACTGCACACAGTGTTGTTGCATCACAGAAAATCATTACAGACAGATAAACAACCAGGGCCAGAACGGAGAAAATTACACAGAGAAAAGAAAATGTTCTACCTTGAATGTTGAACGGGTTGTCAATGACAAAGTTTCCATTCCACACCACGGAGAGGTCGACTGGTAGGTCACTGATGTCACTGCCCTCGTAGTCATACTGAAACAGACAGAGAAACAGAAAGACAAGGAGTGTGTGAGAAATTGTCCTTTTATAATGGATTCAATGCAAATTGGGAATTGTATGAGATATTGCTTAACTTGCATAGTGATCTGTCCTGGTTTATTCATTGCAGACACTGATACAGCCTGAGCATGCACACATTCATAAGTCCATATTTACCAAAACAGACATTTCATAAATACAAATAGAGAAATAACAGATGGGTTACAGTTGAATGGGCATGGAAAAATGGAGACAGCAATGGGAAGGGAGGAGAGGACATGAGGTAGGACGGAGGGAGAAAGGACAAGACAGGTGACAAAAAGAAAATGGGGAAAGGGATGAAGAGAACTGAAGAGAAGAGAAGAAGAAGGGGAGGAGGAGGAGGAGAAGTGGTCAGGGAGGTGAGAGCAGACTGAAATCAGACACGTGTAGACGTGTGAGAGGACCTTATTCATTTACGCGTGAGCTAAGTGTTGGGATGAGGGTATGGGAGAGATAAGATACAGAGCAGTGTAAAGTGAAATTGGCATTTCCAATTTGCTTCCTGACACACTGGATTTGATAGACGGGGCTCGACCATCCCATACAGGCAATGGGGCCTGAGACACACACACACACACTAACTCTCTCTCTCTCTGTCTACTATGATACAGTCAAAACTTTTCTCCACTCTTCTCTGATTCAATACCACAACTCAAATATCAACACATCACAGGAGTGAACATTTGATGATATTGTCCTATGTGTAAGTTGAGCAGTTGTTGCTTTCCCACACACAGGTAGCCTGACATCTCCAAACCAATTCGCAAATGTAAATTAGTCTGGAACCTCTCAGTTCATATTTGATTCCCAAGGGGCATTATCAACAGGCACTGACCAAAATGCCTCTGAACGCAACTGGATAGACCTACAACAAATCAGAGCAACCAAACGTGTGACGTTGAGCGAATCCTCTGGGAAGTACAGCAAACGCATCTTTCTTATCAACAACAGCTTTAAGTGCAGTTGCTTGTTCTTCTTTTGGAGAAAATATATCATCCAGTTGGTTTAATATTGCCGCAAAGGCGGATTCAGAATGTTCCACATCAGCGGCAGCCATCTTGGTTGTTTACTCCTCTGTACAGTCATCGTATCAAACCCGCCCCATATTAGATAAACGGTTGTGATTGGCACGACAGAGCAAATAAAACATGATATATTTGAAAATATACACTCATTTGTTTTACCATAAACACAATTCCTTTCTGGATTACTTTTTTGGTATTTTCTTGTGTGACGAGCTTATATTGCAGAAGTCATTGGGAGGCCATTGAAGTAAATGGAAAAGCACAAGAATCTGAAACTGGAGAACTTCTATGAGCGTTTTTTGACCTGGCTATGCAGGATCACATTGTTAGTGTCTTCCAAACCTCATATGCTCATTTAAAAAAACTACTTCACCACTTTTTTGGTGAAGATTTGGTTATCTTTCACCAACTGAAACTACTTGGTTAAGGATAGGGAAAGATCATGGTCATGGTTAAAAGAAACCAACGCTGATTTTCGAACACTTGAACCCAACCATCCACCACAAACTCCTCCTGAATAGGTTTTTCATGGTCATAAAAACGTCTTCTCAGAGACGACTGTCATTATCCGCATCGGGGTCACTTGTCAACAAAAAGTAAACACTGTCAATGTAAGTGTTTGAACAAACATCCACTGCACTTGAACATTTGTCTTAAGGCTACTACAACACTTCGCAAAGGCTAGAGAAATATTACGGTTTTGGTCAGATATCAAAGAAGTCTACATGTCCTCTTTCTGGCTTCAAATCAGCATTGACTTTTTTATATTTAAGGACCACGATCTTTCCCTAACCGTAACCGTGTGCTTTGAGTTGCCTGAACATAACCATAAAAACATTAAGCATGCTTTAGTTGCCAGTGGTGGATAGGAAAAACAAATTAAATATGTTGGCAGTGAATGTTTTGCAGGCACATTCAGTATGAACCTGTGTGGAATTACGTTTCCTAAAAACATATTTACTACTGCAAATTAGTTGTATAAGTTTTAGGAGGGTTGTTTTTCAGCACACTGTTAGGCGTCTTGTTTTTACAAATAATAATTCATAATAGCAAAGATTCTTAGATACTTTGACTTAGATGAGTAAAGCAGATTAGATACTTTCATCTGGTTTACTCATCCAAGCACATCCTGAAGTGAAGCATGCTTTATGTCCCCAAAAGCTTTATTGCAGTAGTATTAATCTTTTTTTAATTTAAAGATCATTTTTTTGTTGGCATTTTTGCCTTTATTGGATAGGACGGTACAGAGACAGCCAGGAAACAAGGGGAGTGAGAGGGACATGACACACATCAAAGGACCCCAGCCGGAATCAAACCGGGATGCCGCATCCACCTGGCACACGCCTCAACCAATCTGCCATCAAGACGCCCCAGTGGCATTCATCTTTATCAGCTCTTTGGTGAGGCTGTAACACCGATTTTCAAACATGGAGTCGGTAAAGCTAGTGCTAATAGAGTGAAAGGGCAGGGTTGCTTAAAAATAATGAGCCGCATGGGTTGTCTGTATACCAGAAAAGTAGATAAGCTACTGATATACATGTAAACCTTTATCAAAGCAAAGCATGGTGTTATTGCAGATCAGTAATGGTTTCAGTTCAGCCTAAAGCATCGCGGAGAATAAACAAGAAGAAAAAGGAGACATTGTAAGCTACTACAGAAGAAGGAATGTGGGAAGTCTGGATCTCTATTGAGACAGTTAAGAAGCTGAGAGGAGCACAGACCAGTGAAACCACAGGATTGTGCGAGGTCAGCAGCTCCAGAGCAGAGGGATTCAACCAAAAAACTCTTTTGCCACAAAAGAAAGGCTGATTGGTCTTATTCCCTTCCCACGAGATCAGTGTGACCCTGATCCATCACACACGAGGTAGGCTGTTGACTTTATTAGCATCACTATTATGTCCCACTGTTTAAAGGCCAGTGTATGGCAGCTTCCAGCCCCAGTGAAACCACAAGACCCACACACACACACATGCCCACATACTTATCCTCCTCTCTCTGTGGCAAGGCCCCCATGAAACTTTAAGGGTTTCGACTTGTCTTCCATCACCAAAACACTGGGTGAGCTTGTTCTCTTGTCAGTCTCTGCCCACCCTGCTGCCTGCCACATCATGCTTTATTCATACTGTCACATGGTTTAAAACGCTGACACAAACCACACTGTGACACCGCGACACCGTGCCACCCAGTCACACTGAGCATCACCCACTGTCTAACTTGCATCCTGGGGGACACTTTGGAATAAAAGACAATTTGTAGGCCGATGCAAAACTGAAAATAAAGAGAAGGAAACAGATTCAGAAAGAAGGAGCAGAAGAGGGATTTCAGGAAGGAAGACAAGTTAAGCTAAAACCACTTTGGAACTAAACTACCAATTAAACCACATGTGTCACAGAGTAAAAGTAAAACTTTCTAGATCACATCCAAATTTGATCTTGTGGTTTCTGTCATTATAGAAGAGAGACATAAGTCAACAAGACAAAAAGTCTACGGCCATGCTAGCGACTCTGTGAGGCTTTTCTTAGGCACAGTGGTGCCTATAGCTAAATGCTAACGTCAGCATGCTAACCTGCTTACATTGACAATGCTTACATTCTCATGTTTACCATGTTTAGCATCTTAGGGCCTGTGTCCACATAGAGTTTTTTCCTGGCGTTTTTATTCTGGCAGGGCGCTGGGGAGCGCTAGGATAAAGCGTTTGTGCAGTGAGAGACAAAAACGCTGCATGTGGGTTTTGTTTCCATGACAACAATATCTTAACACTACGTTAAGGGGGTGACTATACAGCTAACAACAAGCTTATGACATGTAGGGTGATAAAACACTCACCAGTGACATTCAGTGTTCTATCTGACATATCATAAAGCTTAGGACAGATAGACACGGCCAGAACAAGTTTCTCCTCCATTTTCTTGGCTACCACGGTGATGAGCCCCATCTAATATATGATTGGTTGCCTGAAAAAATGCACCAGTGACAACGCCTTTCTGAAAAGTTCAGAGATTTTCATAAAGACACTGGGTGCAGCGCTTGTTCTGTAGACCGCCGCATACGCTCGCTTCTCATTGGGAATAACTGGTGCTGGTGCTCAGAAAAAAAATCGCTATGTGGACAAAGGCCCTTAGTCTTGCATGTTAGTGTAGTGTTATTAGTCTTACACAGCAGCACCAAATACCTGGGTCTTAATACGCATGTGTGTAAATTGAAGTAGAGCTATGACACTCAACTTCGGCTATCAGAAATAATCAATATTTATATTAAATAACAGAATTTAACTAACATTAAATTCCCCCTCGGGGCACCACCCTTGAAAAAGGGAAAAAGTTAGCCAATTAATTAATTCAGTCTCAGTCTAAAGGTTGCTACAGAACTCTTGACTAATACTTAATACATACAAACCACATAGTGATCAAGTTCTTTATGAATGAAAATTTATTAAACTACTAACTACACTTACAACTATAACTACCAGACAGACAAATAAATGAATAAATGCAACCAAAAATGAATCAAATGAATACGCGTGGGACCAAAATAATGTCATAACCATACACCATAAGATTTATAAATGAAACAAATAAACCTAATAAATTTTGCATCATGCAGCAACTTGGCTCGAGATGCCGGCCTCTATGTCAGGCATCTTCGGGGTATGTTCAATCCCTCGTAGCAATTCAGCTTGAATCGGATTTTCTCTCTCTGTCAGCAGGGAGTGGAATGATGACATCTTCACACACCCCGACTTGGCTGGGGTGTGCAGGATTCAGAGTTTCTTCAGTTCTAACTTTTGTGGTGTTAGAACACAGAGGTGGAGCAATCTTCTTTCAGATAGTTCTTGCTTCCAAAGTTGGCTAGATGAGGCAGAGGGCCTTCAGCAAGTTCTGTGCGGTTCGGATAATGCTGACGGGCAATCTTCTGGGCCCGCTATATAGCCCACTGTATAGGCCAGTGGTCAGGCTCTAAAGAGCAGAGCCATGCGCAGGTCTCTGGACGAATGGACCAGCAGCCCGCTCGCCCGGGACGAGGCCGATAACACCGACTAGGCTATAAGAGTGGAACAGAATAGAATACAAGCAAAGAGCATGAACTCCTCTCTTTCTTCTCTTTTGATCTTAGGGTGTCTTCTTGTCATAGTTATCTGTAAAGGGGGCGTCAATGTCTGATGTCCACAGTGGGAAACTTTACTCCACCCACCCTAGATCTATTATATCTTAACTATTTTCTTTGTTCTAATTTCTTTCTGAATAATTAATTTAGTTAATAAAGTTTATCACATGTCTAATGCTTCCATATTTAATAGTGTGGCATTCTCTGCTGCAGAACGATACCAAACACCTTATAAAGACAGTCACAGACAGTGTTAAACCAGGTTTAAATGGCAATTATAAACACATGTTATTGTAACAACACATATACATATTTACCATAAATGTCTGTATATATATGCATATGTGTACCTATATGCACAGCAAATTAATNTGGGGAATCTGTTAACAATTCAGTGACACATAAACTTAACCCATGCACATAGATCTCTATGTATATCCACGTACAGTATCTCCATAGGTATAGCAGATAAAGTAAGTAAAATAGTAAGTACTACAGGCCATCCAGCTCTGATCTCTGCTACAGGAATGTAGAAGAGGAGGGGGGAGATGCAGAAGAAGGGCTAACCCCCACACAGACACATCTGCACACAGTGATTCTATCAGGCATTTAAGCTTAAATCTTATTTCATTACAAACTAGGATCAATTTACATATTATGTAAAGGCATATTAACATTTCCTGTTTCATTATCTATAGAACAAAACCAAACATCATATCTTTATCTTTATCTGGATTAGTGGATAGTTGTAAACCATTCCTGTTGGTTCAGTTTCCATTTTACCTGCATCCAAATCAGCATGTTAAACGTTAATCTTCAGTACTTTTCAGAGGGTTAGTTAAACACAGTATAATGATTAATAAACATTTAATTCGGCATGACAAAGTCAGTTCCTTTGTTCTTGTGTCAAGAGTTCAGAGTCTTCAGTCCAGATCCTGGAATGTGGGAGTATTAAGACTAGTTGGCTACAGACCTGTTGTAAATTGGGCAATTGTCAATTAGCTTTCTCTTAATGTCCTCCCTGAGTCCTGGCGGGTCATGGTTTATGGCCCAGAGGTCATATGGATAACATGATGTTTTGGGAAACTTCATCCTTGAGTCTTAACAGAGACTTGTTTTATGGCAGGGAACATGGCTGTCCCACACTTTAATTCTTTCTCAATAAAAGAGGTAGAATTATTCATCATCAGGCTCCTTATCACGCTACATAATGTTGTTGGTGACACTGTGCTTGAAGCTAAGGCGTCAGTCAATTACCTTGGCTGTGTGCTGGATAGCCATACTTCAGGAGTGGGCCAGGCTGAAATGGTGCTCACCAAGGTCAATGAAAGAACAGAACAGAATTTCTGCACAGGAAAGCAATAGTGACCCTGGCAGGAGCTCTTGTCCAACCTTATTTTGACTATGCCTGCTGTTCATGGAACAATGGCCAAACTTTGTACCTTAAAAACAGACTTCAGACTTCTCAAAACAAGGTGGTTATTGTGAATTTCCCCATGAGAACTCACCTTGACACTTCTCATTTAGAGAGCTTTGGGTGGTTGAAAGTACAGGAAAGAGACTCTCAGATCGAGCTGTGCATTGTACGTACAGTAAGATTGTGCATGGTGTCCCTCAATACCTAAAAAATTATTTTATACAGGTGAGAGATATTCACAGCCATTCCACTTAGGGAAACTGCCCTGAGTGGAATGGCTGTGAATATCTCTTTCTTCCTCCCAGGAGTAACCTGGGGAAGGAAACTTTTCTATACATGGCAGGAATCTGTGGAACAGATTGCCAGGAAATCTTAAAATCATAAGCAGCTTGAGAGGTTTTAAGCTGGTCCTTAAAAATTGCCTCAGAGGTTATTCACAGTAGTATATTATGTCTGATAACAGGATGTCTATTTTCTTGGTTTTGTACTGATGTAGCTTATTTATTTGAATTATTAGGTACAGATGACACGGTTCGCCGTGTCCTGATCTCTTTTCTATGGCCGTATGGCCGGGTTTTTTCTTCTGTGTGTCTGTCTTACCTGTTTGTGTTGTTCGTCCTCGGAGGGCGTGGCCCCATCATCCACCACCTGCCGCGAGCTCCAGTCTCCTCAACTGGGATCAATCCAGTCATCACCTGGCTGTATTTCTTCCCCGGCTGCTCACCACTCAGCGCCAGATCATTGCTTCTGACCCACAGGTAGACAGCACTATGGCCCCGGATTACATTCACCAAAGCTAATTCGAATCTCTGCTTGTACTTGCCTGATCTTGTCCGTCTCTTCGCCTTTCAGATCATCTACACCTCCAGAGCCAGAGACTTCTGCCTTTCGAGACCCTCCGCTGATCCACGCCCTCCTTCATCCTACAGGAACCTTCGCCCTCACCTTTTTTTCCCCCCAGACTCTCAATAAACTCTGTGATCTCAGCTTTCTGTGAGTCCTGTATCATGGATCTCAGCGCTAACTAACAACAACAGAATATGATGATGAGCAACTTGCAGGCTGGAGACCCCAGCGAATCAATGTTTAGGAAAATGATGTAGAAATTATATATATATATATATTACTACAGTAACAGCTCAACATCTGGAGTTTAGGGAGTTTTATGTCCACCTTAGACAAATCAATGTGGAGGTACATAAGCCTATCAATCAATGTGTATATGCATTACTGAAGTATTGAACCTGTGGCTGTTAAAGAGCAACTTGCAACTCTGTGCTGGTTTCACACAAATGCACTGTGTTTGTGAATGCTGTGCAAGATACAGGCCAGCTGCCTCCTCCTTGGTGATCTTCTGGCAGGATCTGGAAAGGGGGGCAGGTGTAGTGAAGGACAAGACAGCATTGCTCTCTCGTAGAGTCTTTGTTGACCTTGAGTATCTCTCTCTTACCCTTTACTTAATGCAAGTAGTATGATCACAGTGAAAAATGCTCTGTTACAAGTGCATTGTCCTGCATTCAAGTATTAGCAAAATGTATTAGCTAATCATTGAATGAACAAGTAGAATTGGATTAATTGAGGGGGCAGGATTCTTGACTTCTCACAGCTGCAGCAGATGGAATATTATCTTTTCACCTTGCTTATCTCGAAGTGGCGTGAGAATTGTGGTGGAAAGTGTGCAACACATATTGATATATAAAGTAATCTGGGCAGTGGATGGTTCTATTGAGATATTCAAAAACTCAAAAGATGTTTTTATCATTTGTGACACTGGAAGACTAGCTAACTCTAATATGTACTGAATATACACTGTATAATGATGGTAATATACTGTAATATAGAATGTACATTAGTACAAGTCCAGTATATATTGCTAAAAGCTGTACAGGTAAGTCCTTGAATATTAAGCAGTTAACTACATTGAATATAAAATATATGAATAATTTACACAATGTATATACGGATGGTTATCGTGAGGGTCTGAAGTGCAAGAGACAAACAGACAGTAATCAGTAATATATCAGATGTGATGAATAAAGACAATAAATAAATGTAGAAGTCTAAGAGAGCTGTGATCTGTCCATGTTATATGAAGAAGTGAGGTACAGTTTCACTGCCCGAAGAGTTCCATGTCCTGAAACAGATGAGACTCGTTGAACAGGGTGATGGCAGCTGGCAGGGATGACTTCCTGTATCATTCTTTGTCACAGCGGAGCTGAAGAAGTCTCTCACTGCAGGTGCTCTGCTGTTTGACCAGCAGGTAGTGGAGGGGTGTGAGATACTCTCCGTGATGGAGAGGCGGTTGCTCCCACACCACTCCACAAAGCAGTCCACCATACGACAGCATCTGGAAACTTGACAGAGCTGGTTGGATTGTGTTTAATTACTATAATAATAGCATTATTCCATTATTGCTGCGCATTTGCTATTTGCCAAAATTTAGTTTGCTGTTGTTGATAAAATCACCAAAGTAGGCCCTTACCACAGGTTGTAGGGTTGTGTTCAGGCACTGGAAAACAAAAAATATCATCCCTTTTAATGAATGGTTGGGAGAAATGTCCAACATAGCCAATTATGAACAATTTATTTTTAAATTGAACAACTGACAGGAGGTCTTTTTGAAAACATGGGGCCCCTATATGAATACCAAACTGAATGGTTAACTAGGGAGAAGCTGACAATGTGAATGGTAGCAATATAATGTGATGTTGGGCCTATGCTATGTGTCATTACTATTAGATATGTGAATGTTCAATAATACTACCCTGGTCGTTACAATAATTTGTAACGACCAGCAGACCGGCCACCCCTCTGT
Source organism: Maccullochella peelii (assembly GCA_002120245.1). Taxonomy (NCBI): domain Eukaryota; kingdom Metazoa; phylum Chordata; class Actinopteri; order Centrarchiformes; family Percichthyidae; genus Maccullochella; species Maccullochella peelii. Next base: position 69,635 of record LKNJ01002290.1, read on the forward strand.
TCCTGATTCCTGAGCTGCAGCTGCCACCAGTTTCTGTGCTGCAGCAGTCTCCTGTGGTGGAGCTGCAACTACCACCTGTCCCAGTTCAGCTGCCTCCGCCAGTTCCTGTTCCTGTCATGCTGCAGCAGCTGCCTGTGTCCCTGGCTCCATCAGCTCTCAGGCCTTCAAGAGTCTCCCAAGATGCGCGATTCCCTTCCTGACCTGCATCCTCGTCGCCGGCCTCCAGAGCGGCTCCTTCTACAGCGCCAGCCTCCTGCCCGTCTTCCAGAGCGGCTCCGCACGTCTGCCCTTGCTCCAGGCCGTCCGCCTGAGGTGTTCTGCGCCGACCCTGTCCTTCGGTTCCCTGGCCATTCGTCACTTTTCTGTTCTATTATCATTGGTTTCGTCTCTGTTCATGAAGTCTTTGTTCCGTGTGATGTTACTTCTATTGAAAAGCAATACAAAGTGAATTACAAAATAAATCGCCGAAGTGGCAGCAGAGTGACGTAACATTCATTCTCAATGCAAAGTCTAAGACAGATTTTCCACCAAAATACCAACCACTGGCTTTGTGCTGCCTCATGATTTGTTGGCTTCTGTGTGAGCCTGCTGATGATTTGTTCTAATGGAACTCTTTTGGATGGGTTCCGGGCTGGAAGCACTGTCAAGCTGTCCCACTTCTGACAGGATAGGGCTAGTGGGGTATCCACCTTGACACTCCCCTTAACCCCCTCCTGTGACTGTACTGCTTTGTGTATGTAAGTCTCAAGTGTAGTTTTTTTTTTTTCATTAATAAAAAATAAAAATTTAAACATCCGACATGAACATTTCTTTGCAATTTTACGATTTTTGAAAATTGTCATCCGGCTAAGAGACGCACAAGCATCTGTTTTGTCTAAATCAGTTTAAACATTTATCAAACACCTAACTATGCACTACCATCTGGCCTATATGTGTGGGTGGCTGCCTTGCTTGAGTAGTGCTGAGCCATAGGGGCCACCTGGCAAAAGTGATTAGGGTTATTTTGTTGCAGCCTTGTTTAGAGGAAATGAATGAATATATAATAATGAATTCCAAGGAAAGCAATGCTTCCCAGCATTACATCCATGAACCCAGATGATCAGGATTTTCTAGGCCAGCCTGCCAGTGTCACAGTTTCTCCCACATGGCTTGGGGGACTCTGTTGACAATGTTTGATGTCAGAGCAAATGTTGATTAAATGGTTATCCACGTCACAACTACTATGGGGTTTTCTCCCGATGGGGGGACTAGTCTTTCACTAGTGTACACACGATCTATCATTGCCTCTTTCTCATTCTGATCCCTGCAATGAGCCCTACATGAGCAGTGCTCTGACGCACCACATGTCACATGATATCAACCCTCCGCTGTTGCTGTATTATGTGCAGACTAGATAGGCCAGCATTTGTTGGTATGAATCACATTGTTGTTTGCAATGTGTCTATGCTTGAGCTATTTGTATGCTGCCCAGTGGCAGCAGAACTAGCACAGAGGAGTGAGAGCCTTCTACTAGAAAAGTAGATAGTTGAAATTATTGTATTTCAGTGTGAAGTTTGCTTATTCCTTTTGCTAGAGGTATTGCTAGGGGGAACAGAACTGCCATAATTTCTGTAAAAATAAATATTTGGAGGAAATAGATACATAAATAAATACGACAGAAAATTGAGCGGGAAAGTAAATAAATAGTGGAATTTATATGCAAAGGGAAAATAATACAGAAATAAATACATAAATATCAATTTATGTCACATTTTATCAATTAATTAATGCCTACATTTATTTTTAATTATTTTGGCACATTTAATGGCATATTCATTTATTTATTGAGTCATTTATTCATTTATTTTTGATTATGGCAGTTTCGGTCCTCCATATTACTATTTATGTATTTATTTCTGTATTATTATATGTATGTATATGTGATATAATATAGTATTGTTGAAGTAATACATTCATCTCATTGCAGTATGCTAATTGCTCAAATGTTGATTACAGATTTTGTAGAAGGGTTAAGTAAACATAGCCTAATAATGGGCTACACCTGTGATACTTATAACTATATAACTTATTCTCTTTATTGCATTAAAAGCAGACCTCAGACATCTACTTTCAACTCCCATCTAATACTGCCTTTCTTACACTGCTGCATTGTGTGCTTTCCAGGCCATGACAATACCAAATATAGGGAAATACATCTAAGGTCAGGGAAATACCAACACGTAGATGGCTTGCACCAGACTTTGTTGTTCCTTCATATGAATCATTTAACGGGATATGAAACATTTACTTACTCTAATACCCATATGACTTCATGTAGTTGTTATTTTTGAGATGAAGATAAACTCCCAACAATTTTATCATTTTTACTTCCACAATAGTGAACTTAGGGGCTAAAACTTTGTAGAACTGTATATGAATTCAGCATTTTTCTACATCTATGATAGCCTACAATGTTGTGCACCAGTCTGCAATGTAAAGTGAGGCTTTTCCCTGCTTTCCAAAACAGGTCTCTGACCTTTTCAGAACCTAGTTGTGTTAGAATGGATCATCATGGGATTCCTTTGTTCCAGATGTGGTGGAAATCTGAAAATAAAGAATCTCAACACTGAGAACTGTCTTTGTGGTATTTATTAAGAAGCTTTCTGCGCAGAAAGGATCAGAGCAAGTACAGAGTGAGCACACTGCTGTCTGCAAGCGTCTGATTGTTACACTGTGTGTGTGGAGATCTTTTAAAGGAGAAGAGTGCTTTGTTTAGACAGGTGGTCAGGATGTCTGTGAAGCCCAGGAGGTCTATGAAGCCCAGGAGGTCTGTGTCAGCCCCCTTATTTGTGCTATCTTAATTAGTTCCTGCCAGAGGTTTACGATCCGCAGCTGGTTTATGACCTGCAGCAGGAGTCATAGTTAGGTCACGGTAAAAGGTGACAGATCAGGCCGATGCAAGGTTATACAATTGTTCCATAGTAATGTTTAACAGCAAATTTCCATTACACTTCCCCCCTTTTTGTCATTTATCACAATCTTAAGTATATACAACACAATGAGGTTACATCAAACACGTCAAGTCTGAGGATTTAAGACATGTCATCATTACACATTATCTTCATGTGTCGAAGAATTGGTATCATGGTCGTGGTATGGTGGAATTTATACTAGAATGGTGCACAGAGAAGTTGGCATATTGAAACCAAACATTTTGCTGCACCCCTGAATGTTTGAAGGGGTTACTATCTGTTCTTTGTCGCTTGGGGCGTTACATTCTGTTGAATATGAGTGTGTGTCATTTCAAACCATAAAAGTGGGATAACAATTAGCATGGTGATGATTATGGGAGTGCAGACTGTCCCTCCTAAGCCACAGGAACCTTGACGTCTAAATTGATCCATCATAGATCCCTTGTGGGTGACACAGAAGCTTGCTCTGCACGTCACTTTGTTGGAGCTTGGCACGCTACTGTTGAAGGAGGGCGCTATTTCACCCCTTCCTTTGTGGTTCCACCGCTGTTGTAGAGGGAGCAGCGCAAGGCGTTCACTCCCGTTGTCTCCTCAACGTCAATTTACTCCGTTTTCTCCTGAGTGTTTTCTTCAGTCGCCTTGTGTGGTTGGTGTACTGCGGGACTGAGGTCGTCGTGTGGTTCAGGAACCCTCTTACAGTGGTTTGCATGGATCCATATGGCCCTCTCAGCGATTTTCACTGCAGTCTGTGTTGTCAGCAGCACCTGATATGGTCCTTGCCACCTGCGATGTCGCCAGCTCTTCCTTTGCAGATTTTTCACAACAATCCAATCACCTGGTTTCAGATCATGGAGAGGTCCTGCTGCTGCGATTGGCAAGGCGTCTTTTACCTGCTTGTGTGTGTGAGCTAGAACAGAGGAGAGGTTTGCACAATAACAAAGCATTTCGTCCTCACAGAGGTCAGTGGAGGCAATTCCATGCTGTGTTACGGAAGTACAGTGTCCATACATGTCCGAGAATGCATCCCGATTTTGTTATCTGCGCACTGAAGGCATCTAGCTGCTAGATGTCAGTATACGCTAGATAGCGTCTCAATATCAAATGTAGTCATTTCCAGAAGTGGCACTCAAGCCGAGTGTTTGTAGCTAGTAACGTTAATAGTAGCTGCCTAGCAAAATGTCAAAGAAAAGGAAAGTTGATGCAGAGGGAAGGCAATTTAATGAGCAATGGGAAAGCAAATACATGTTTGTGCTTAATGGAGACAAGCCGGTATGTCTTCTTTGTAACGAGGCAGTGGCAGTGCCAAAGGAATTCAATTTACGGAGGCACTTTGACACCAATCGCGGAGCCAGGAATGCTAATGTAATGCTGGTTACTCTTAGTGTTAACTACCGTTACTAAATTAAAACTAATTTTGGGACGAGGGTACAACAAGAGCAAGGGGCAGCTTCATCTGTCTCACTTGGTCCACTTTTTATTAATATCAGTCTCAACATTAGGACAACGTAACAACCACAACCAAACGTGATAGATCATCTCACTGTCTTACATCATATCACTCCGCCAATCTTAACCATCATTAACATCACAGGCAAGGTGCACCATATTATGTAGTTATGTAGTTCCCGAGCAGCATACAACATATACACACATACGTGGTTACCATTAATTAAATAATGCAATAATTAACCCTGAGAAGGTAATCTCTAAAATAAATCTTCACAAAACTAAATCTCATCTTACTCTAACGTTAGCCACCAAGAAAAGCAACAAAAAGTCCAAGAATTAAAAGGCAACCTGCTTTCTCACAGAAAGAACAGAATACGTTCGCAAAAGTTGCAGAACAGTTAGCAAAAAATTATGCAGCAGCAAAAGCTAGCTTTATTGTGGCTGAAGAAATCACCCGATTGTCAAAGTGTTTTTCAGAAGGTGCATTTTTGAAGCAGTGTATGCTGAAGGTATTGGAACAAGTGTGCCCTGACCAGAAACAGGCTTTTAACATTGTCAGCTTGTCAAACACTATCGCAGACTGAGTCAGGGAGCTAGCGGAAAATCTGATGACACAGCTGGCTGAAGTAGCAAGCAGTTATCTGACATTTTCATTAGCTGTTGACGAAAGTACCGACATTACCAGTATTGTTGTGCACACATGAAAATAACCATTTGAATAGGCTATTTCACTGTGTGCTATAATAAGGCTACCAACAAACCATATTGTTATTTTGACTTTGTTACATAAACCTCTTTCTATATTTCATTGAAATTGTAGGCCTGCACATATATACAAATTGTTGTACACTTGAATGTCTGCTTGCCATTATTTTTCCAAGACTTCTGCTTTCAGAGCTAGTTATTAATTATTATCAGAGAGTGATAGAGACACCCTTTCGTCAAACTCGATTTTGACAGGTCTAGGTCAAAGGTCAATGACCCCCGGTCACCCCTCAGTCACGCACCCCGTGGTAATTAACCCCATCTGTGAAAACAGCTCAGGAATCACAGTATAGAGAGTTTATGTTAGGTGAGAAACACATTATTCTGAATAAAACAAAGACTTATGCTCGTTCATCTAATGCAACATAGGCTAAAGTGAATAATATTTATCCTACTATCTAACAAACCACAGAGTTAAGGTAGACACTTTTTCGAGGAGAGAATCAGAGTTTAGAGGGGCCATGATTACTGAAATGATTAACTTAATCATTCTAACAACAACAGAGTTAAGACTGCAACGTCGAAAAGCGGGCCTGTGAAAACAATCATCTGTTTGTTAGAATGTGCGTATGTGACAAACAACAGAGGTAAGGTAGACTGCGTGTCACATTATTCTGAACAAAACAAAACATATGCTCGTTCATCTAATGCAACATAGGCTAAAGTAAATGATGTTTATTCTAATATCTAACAAACCACAGAGTTAAGGTAGACACTTTTTTGAGGAGAGAATCAGAGTTTAGAGGGGTCATGTTTACTGAAATGGTTTTTCTGTATGAGGATAGTTAAGACTGCAGCGTGAAAACAATCATCACTGTTTGTCCCCCGCAGAAGCTCATGTCACATTCTAACAAACAAGAGAGGTAGACTGCGTGTCAAAACACATTATCATGCAAAAAATAAAAAACACATATGCTCTTTGTTTAACGTGACATAGACTAGAGTAAAACGTGTTTCTTATGTGAGCACGATGGTATAAAATAGGGGCTTAAACACTCACAAAACTCACTGAAGACCAAGGACGAACGACTGAAGATGCAAGATGAGTGGCGGTAATGTCATACTCCTTCGTCCCAATTTCCAGAAAGAATAAACTATTGGGTCTAAATAGCAATAATTATCTTTTTAGAAATAAAAGTTCTAGCAGAGATCCACGCAGCTCTGAGCAATGTGACGCTGTTTCCTGGTAAGTGAAGCCTATATTGTTTAATTATACTGCTTAATGTTTTTCTGCAACATTGGACTTTTTAATAAACAATTTCCTTCATTTAACAGATCTTTATGACGAGCTGGAAGGTTTAAACTTCACACAATCAGACGTCGGTATGTATAGTGTAGCGTTATTAATCTTACACAGTAGTACCAAATACCTGGGTCTTAATACGCACGTGTGTAAATTGAAGTAGAGC